>CAMPET010000097.1:97966-120175 GCA_946803715.1 Beroe ovata
TGTGTGTGTGTGCGTGTGTGTGCGTGTGTGTATCTAAATCAACGTCAAAGACGGGAGTGTTTTCAAAATATGACTATAAATGTGGATGTGGGTACTGGGTAATGTTATGACTATATTAGTCTTTATCGACGGATAAAGTATCACCGTGGATAAACTGTCAATAGTCACGTCAGTCATCACTCAGTGTGTATAGCTAGGTCACTGACTTATCACTCACTACGCTATCCCATAGCTTGATGATATTTCGTCAAGGTAGTGCTAATGGGAACTGAAATAATGACAAGAATGTACAATTTCATAGATTCGTATTGTAATGATCCACTGATAGTATTGCAATGCAAATGATGCGTATTGTTCAACAACTGATTGTTGCTGACCCCTGCCTATCATAATCAGGGAACATGAATCTCATATTCTCATAATGAGAGAGAGAGCAATCTCTTTGTTTCAACATATCTCACACGATATGGCGCATTCATTCTTCACTGTACTATGAACAAAGAACGCAGCTTGACTGGGATGGGGTCGTATATTCTACAGAGCAGAGTCATGGTAATCGTTATGTATCATGAGTATTGAGTGCGGAAAAGAGAGGGAGGGAACACGATAATCGTCACTGGGGTGTGTTTCACTACCAGCACGCGACTAAAGGATTGATCAAACTTTGCTGTCAGTCTGGAGGAATGCTTGTCACCTGGGATCTGGTTATTTTGAACCAAATATTCCAAAAATAACAACAAACAGAGCTAAAACACGTGCCAAAGTGAGTGAATAACGCACTGTGTAGCTGCTACCGAGGAAAGTGAACTTTTCCCGACTTCCTGTTCCTACTAACCAGATTACAGGGGATAGTAGCTGTTGAAAGAACGCGCGCCGGGGTGGGAAAATCCTGTGAATTTCGCGTGCTTGTCAGTGTAATATATATTCCTATGTATCGTGGTGTGACGACTAACGTTGTTGGGGGAGGTGAGGTTTCGCGTGATGATAGATACTTGAGATGAGCTTCATACCAGGATATTGATCACCGAGTTTGAATTTATAAAAAGCGCAGTAAATTTACCGTTAGATTGTATATGCTATCTTTTCAATACGACATGACTTGAGAACAGGGTCATGAAACCTTCTTCCCAGCTAATCGATAGGCCCCCTTTCATCTGTTTGTGATTGTAACTCCTAACGATTGCTCGGACGTATTCTCATATTCCGTGACCATGTCATCTTGACATGCCATCTGCTGCACGCTACCCTGGAACCCAGTCAGGTGTTACAGTTGCTATGGGAACACAATATGTTGATACACCACTCAGTAATTGCTTACTGGAGTTAATTCCCTTAATTATCATACACCTGATAATTAGTACACTCATGGTACGCAATATGGTACTGGTAACCCTGTGGTATGTCAACAGTAACTCGATCTGACCCTTACCATTTCACACTGTCCGTGAGATCATCATAGGTGATGACCACTCCCGCATTATCAATCAGCGGAAGTTCCCATGCACACTTCTATTGATAACATTTCCATTTCGAATAACTCCATATTCGAGATGCGATATCGAACAATTGGGCGTAAATACACAATGTCCAAGGTATTGATTCTACCACCGCCTCCATTCTCTGTTCCCGTGGGAAAACCACTGTCTTCGCGACTAATTCTCGCAGATTCTCGAATCTCTATAATAATAATAAGTGCAGACCTTTATGTATAGAGATGTTGTTAGTAGGTATAGCACGGTAATCTGGGGTCAGACAGTGTAGATCTAACTATCTAATGGTCGTCAATAACAACCACATAAACACTGCATAATATACAGAATATTTATGTGGCCTCAATACCCAGAGAAGAAAAGGTGCTCATTTCAAGATAGGTAGGCATTAGGAAGGCATAAGGAATTCCTTAATGGAGTTAGGATGCCTTTCTAGCTCTCACTACTTCTTTCTAAGTGTTTTGTGAAGGAGCCCCAGTATGCTAACACTACCCATGTTAACAGCAAACAGTTAACACTCTAACCCAGGTGACCTGTGTTTGTTAACACTACCCATGTTAACAGTTAACACTCTTAACACTCTCACCCAGGGATTCTAGGACTGTTGTCCGAAACGGACTCTTGTCCGAATCTGAGTTCCGAATTGGTTCCGACAAAAGCGGACTCTTGTCCGAATCGGACGCTTGTCCGAATTGGACTAACCCTAACCCTGACCCTAACCCTAACCCGAAAGCCATTTTACATTGCATTGAATAATTGCCATGCAAATTCGGACAAGAGTCCGCCAAATGGATTCTTGTCCGAAGCGGACTGTTGTCCGAAAACCGAAAATTCGGATTCGGACAAGAGTCCGCTTCGGACAACAGTCCGGTTACCTCACCCAGGTGACCTGTGTATGTTAACACTACCCATGTTAAAAGTTAACAATCTAACCCAGGTGACCTGTGTACAGAACCAGATATAGAGAATGGGCGTGTCACGGGACCGGATGTCATTACTCCTGACAGTACGCTCACCATACAGTGCGACACGGGCTATGTCATGTCACACAGTGACCCGGTGGTGTGCTACAGCAGGAGCCAGTTCTCTGTCACGCCCCCTACTTGCGATGGTTTGTTACCCAGCATTCTTCATAATTATCGAATAATGACATGTGTGCCACCTAAATATTACCATTTTGGTGGCACCACTTTCCTAAGTATTTCTGTGTGTCCGTAACTTCGCCGTTGTAACATCAAAAAATTCAATGATTTCATCCCTCGCGTCAGACATTATAAGATTTTTCTTTGAATAACTGTAAATTTAAATCCATGTCTCACGTGCAAAAGAATTCCTGTCGTAAATAGCATATGTCACAAAATTTCACGGGATGAAATGTCATAATTACGCTAGTCGCTAGTGTCGAAAGTGGTACGTGTGTGGGTGCCTGTGAATAGTGGCATGGTAATATCGTGCATCTAACGTTAGTGGCGGCTGTCAATGGTCTGTTTGCATGACTTGTTCATGTAATGACTGTTTTTGCTTGCCACTATCGTGCTATAGACGCTAGACAGCAAAAGTTCACTGTTGGAAATTTCCATTTTGCGATAATTTCGGTGTGATTTTAAAGTGCTCCACGCCACATTCCTGATGATTTGGGCCACATTAAACATGTCAACACCAGACGTCGATAATTGACGTCTTTGTGTGCTCGCTTTGTCACCGGTGATGTTATGTCCGCGCGTGCGCGCAGCTCGCAACTATAGTACTAGCAAACTTTGTCGCGCCACATGTACAAATCCTGCTGTTAGCACTGTGTTTCGAATTCGGCGGTCTTTTCATCTTGACATCTGCTAAGTATTCAAAATATTTCCTTTTTGGCTAAGAACCAGCGTCTTTACAAATGATACACGGTAATGCACTGTAATGTGAACAGTGGAATCTCCATCACAGCTGTTGATTTCAAAACTCAGAATGATAATATCATCATATCGATATCATCGTGTTGTCTTGATTGTTAAAGTTTTCCGGGCATATGAATTTGATGGCTAACACCCTGATCCCCATCAGCACAACCATGTTCGAGACCAGACAACAGCTACATTACAAACGGGCAGTTTGTCGACGGACAACCCGACTCTATAGACCCAGGACAAACGTTCACTATAGAGTGTTACAATAACTATGAGCTGAGTGGCGATAGTGTGATCACATGTAGATCTGGGAAAGTATTCATGGAGGCTTACCCCAAGTGTCTAGGTTCGTACAAACTACGAGTCCCATTGTACATAAGCTTTAAAACCGGAAGACGAATACTTTATGAAATATAATGCACGAAGACCGCAGGTCTGAGTGCATTATATTCTGATTGAATCACGAGCTGAAAGCGAGTGATTCAATCTCAAATAAAACACGACCGAAGGGAGTGTTTTATTTTTTTCATAAAGTATGAGTCTGAGGTTTTAAAGGTTATAAAGAATCCGATAAGTATTTCAATGCGAAAACTGACAGAAACGATCATTCTGAATGAGTAGGTTGACGAATTGTGCGAAAGTGGTTATTGCCTTTTTCGGTCAATTAGAGGCAGTGTGATCAACAGTGTCAACAGGAAATGACGTCATTATCCAGTATTGACCTTCAAAAATTTCAACGTTATCGTATTTTCTCTTGGATCATTGATGTCGATCTGTTTTCATAATGTTCACCTAAACATTATAAACTCTGTAAAATACGGCAACTACTGTGCATTATGAGGAGCCCTTATAATTTTTAGCGTGCATTACGAGATCTGTAAAATGATACTCAGCGTGTTTTAAAAAAATCACTATATCCCGGCGAACTTTATGAAATTTAGTCACCCCTCTTCAGCGGCATTTTATAGCCTTAGGATTCTTTATATTTCAGTTAACAATTTCACCAACCCCGTAATTACCTCATCTCCAGCTAAACCTTGTCCGAAGTCAGCATTTACTGTCAGTAACGGATTGGTCACTAATGGGGGATCGCTTATAGCTGTTGGATCAGATATCAAAGTGAGTACGAACATCTACGACTCCAACAATTCCCAATACTTTGATTTGGTCTATATTAATGTGCCATGCTCTTCAGATAAGCTGCTACACTGATTTCAAGTTGGTTGGAGACACAGTCACGTGTAAAGCTGGCACTGAGGCCAGTGGGGATCTGCCCGTGTGTCAAGGTTAGTATTGCTCACAGGATGGAATTTCAACCTCATTTCGGGACGTTTGTAATTGATACTAAAACGAAAAAAGCAAAAATGGCAGCATCGAGGTCGGGAATGGATTCAGTGTGCAAATCTTGGGAGTTGGAAGTTAGAATCGACCAAAAATTTCGCCCTAAAATATGATCGTTGTATGATGAGACTAAAAAAGGTGGTCAAGTTGGTCTTGACACGAGACTAATGGTCATGAGGCATTTGACTTAACTCTCAATTACCGCTGACAGCGTTTTCTGAATCAAGGAGAAATCAAACTACGATTCTGAATGACTATGATGAGTGAAACAGTTTTATCTACATTTACTCATTTACAATGAATTTCACAAATAGAATAATACGGTCACTCTCACTACTTCACAGTTCCTCATACTCAAAGTCCCACTTGGAGTCCATGGAAGCGGACATACTGAACTCTCCCCTCTCACTCACTGATAGGTAGTCCGCTGTGCCTCCTTCAGATAGCCTGCTCAGAGTGCAATCCTTGGGGACGAACCAGTTCTCCTTGCTATTGAAGTCAAATCGACCACTCAAAATCTTCCCATCGGGTCCTATAACTTTGCCAGTTCTGGACATAATCTGTCTGGCGTTCCACACCATGGTGGACACAGTGGTAGAGGACGGGTCGTTAGGTTTGAACAAGTACGTGTTACTCGATCCCTTGACCTGTCTGAACTTGTCACCCAGGTGGCGTGAGAAGAGGTGCCACGTTTCCGATAATCCCACATCAAATCTCTGTGTCGGGGAGTCCGCTGTGACATCACTCGATGTCAGCTGCCACTCACCTCCTTCAGTCTCTTCAACGTCCAAGACCTTGTTGGAGCTCGGATTGTAGAGTTTGCAGTCTAGCAGTTTCCATGCGTACCTCGAGTTGTATTCGGGAATACTCGAGCCTGTGAGTTTGGTAAAGTGGTTCCACACCATTTCATACTGCGGATAGTCGAATGAGATGAACCTGTTATAGCTGTGGAAGAAGGGGGCTGACGCCGCTCGGTCTGCCGCCACGAGAGACCACGATTTTCCCGATTTCATTGCACCGATGTATTGGCCATGGTTAGAGCTCCGCAGCCTGCTTACCATCTGAGTTTTATAGAACGCTGTCTGAGTTCCTGGGGAACCCGGTCCGAAATCTGCTACCAGCTCGAATACTCCGGTAGTCAGCATAACCACACCTTTACACGCTGATCCGATATACGCACATTTGTTCTTTGCGGTGCCCCAGTTCTTGGTGGTGTCATGAGTAATTCCATGCCCTGACACAAATGTCAGCTCACTCTCGCTGACACCACCCTCGATTTCTGTGAAGTATGCGTTAGCCTTGTCGTAGTCGTAGAACACCCGGGGGTACCTGGCTTTAGCCACCACGGCGTTACCACACGTGGTACCCCTCTCTGCGTACCATGTTCCATCCCCGTTACCACCCCAAGTCGCACCGTAACTCTCCTGCAGGATGAACGCATCCCGCGTGTAGCCTATGATAGAGTTGGCATGACCACACCCGAAACTGCATCTCCCCCCGTCTGCGGCGGCAGTCAAGGAGAAGCAGGTGGTAACTGGTCCGTGTTGGAGTGCTGCCAAGAGTTCCTCCTCTGACTTGACCGTGACTGTGCCTGCCACCAGCGCAAACTGATCGTGGAGTGTGTTGGTGTAGTCGAGTGTGTAAGTTGCACCACACAGCTCGTCACACGTTTCCGAGTAGATGCACTCTTTCTTAGTGTACGGTATCTCATTCTCCGGTACCACTACCCTCTTCTTCATGACGTATGTGTTGACTTCGTAGGGCTGTGCTGCCACGCACACGTCATCGTTACAGTTCATGAAGTTCTGTATGGAGTACGGGACGTAGTTTTCCGACACCATAGCCACCCTGGTCTCGAGTGTCTGTGTGCCGCACACCCACCCGCAGCTGTTACACGAGCCCTGGCTGATCGGACCGTGTAACATCCCCGTGTCTCGGAGATCAAGAGACTCGGGCATTGACACCACTTCCCTCTTCTCTCGTACTGCGGTGTCAAGGTAATCCTCCGCATCCTCCTCATCCGATGGATCCTCAGGGATGTCACCATGCTCCACTCGACTCACTTGTTCTTCTATCCACTTGTCTGAGATCGGGTCGCATCTTGCTCCGAGAAAGAGGAAAAGTAGGAAAATCCTCATATTGTGCTGAGTAAACTGTGTGCGTGTTTGTGTGGATTAAACTAGTACTCCCTTCATCCTTCCCAACACTTAAATATACAAACACTCGCCTATTATGCCAATTATGCCTCGTATCAGACACAAGGTCTTAGGCCAAATTTATTTATTTTAATTACTTCTATCGGTAGCCGTTGGGCAGGTGAGCGCGGCTGAGTTGCATGTTCGAGTGATAATTGAGCTGGGGAGTTTGACGACCACCGCCCTGTGCTAACAGCTCTCGACAAAAGGGCGTTAATTTATCCCTCCGTCTACTGTCGTAATGGTTTAGAACGGAGGTGATAAATTTGTACAGTCCATGCGAGATGGAAAGAGAGCATAATTGAGCATGTGTGACTATTTGAGTACATATCATGAGATTATTGTCATTATCTGAGCATCCTATCTTTATCAACCAATATATCTTTTAAACGGAATTGGTTAATTGAAGAGATAATGGTCATTTTATACAAGGGTGGTACATCTTATGACAATATCAAGATAAATGCTCTAACTAAGATACAGTTGTCAAACTCGCACTTCTGCACTAAGAGAGAGCCTTTATAGTTCGTATATCAATTGGTCAAACCCGGTTAATATTCTGAAAATGTTGACGATAATACCCTTTCCTTCATATCATGTCCTTCACCTTCCCCACTCACCACTCCCTCTCACCACTCCCTCTCACCACTCCCCCTCTCACCTCCCCCTTTTAATACTGCCTCTCAACTCCCCCTCTCAACCCCTCACCTCACCTCTCCCTTTTCCAGGATACGACTGTGACAGCTCTGGGTTACCAGACATACAGAACGGTGACTACTCCCTGAGCAGTTACACATCCGGTCAGAAGATAGATGTCACGTGTAACGAGGGGTACGTGAAGCAGGACGGGACAGCCACGTGTCTAACGAGGAGGAAATACGAGGGAACACTACCGTCTTGCGATGGTGAGTTACATGATTGGAGAGGGTGAATCACGCATCTTTCGAGGGTGAGTGAGTGAGGGGTGAGTAACACTTTTGAGGGTGACTTATATTTCGAGTTTATTTCTCACAAATGATATACAAATTTCAGCACAAAACTGTGTGTTTGACGCTATCAACTTTGGCAGTATCACGAACAGTGACAACATTGCACCAGGTAAATAGTGACTAGGGGTACAAATTGAGCAATGTGCTAAAGTTACACCACAGTCCATACCTCAGACAATCTTCACAATTTGTATGGAATTTCCGCGTGAAGGAAGGGGTTCACTGATAATCACGTTATTCTCAGGAGGTCGTATTGAGGTTGTCTGTGATGAGGGATACGAACATTCTAACAAGACTGGGAAATACACGTGTGTCACACACAGAACTTATCACCCTCTTGTGCTACCCACGTGTATTGGTAAGTATTTGTAGTCAGGATGTCAGTCGTAATATCAATGGTTACAACCTCCTATAATTCATCCGTCATAGGGTTACCGGTCGGTTACCGGCTCTAATTTTGCACTGTGTACTCTGCACTGCAGTAAATTCCACGTCTTCCTCTGATGTGCTCAAGTACAGCATAGTTTAACTAATTCTAGCGATTGTTGACAAATCCCTCCTCAGCCGTGGCGTGCCCTGTCCCCGATGTAGCCAACTCACTGCCGCCTGGCAACACGCCACTCCAACCCGGGGACCTGCTCTCGGTAGAGTGTGATGTGAACTATCTTCTCACCGGTACTCCCGTCTCCTGCGTGTCTGGCTCTAAGTTCACCGGGGATCTGCAAACATGCGCAGGTATATGACAAACTGTTATGTGGGCCTGTAGCACGTTACGAGAAGAGAGAGATGCTTCTCTCATTCTTCACATTCATATCCCTGATATATGACTCTAAGAGTAGCAATCTTCTGTCACACATATTGTCTTCATACTTCTCCCCTTGTCAGCGACTGATTGTGACCCTATTCCGACGATAACTAACGGCCGTGTGGACACACCGAGTCCCAAGATAGAGGTTGGCGAGGGTGTGACGGTGGTGTGTGATCAAGATTACCAACTCTCTTACACCGCCATTCCGATCTGTGTTACTAACCAGCTGTACGATCCCCCACTCCCGTCCTGTAATGGTATGTTGTGATGTGTCACGATGTGTCACGATGTGTCTCACTTTCCTGTCATAGTGAGATAGTGTAACTGCTTGTGTCCAATGTTACCAAATGTACCGATATCGTTCATACGTTGTCCCAAAATTCCAGACAAGGACTGTGGCATACCGAACATTCCTAACGGACTCGTCACTGGCTCATCCAGCACTGCAGTACCGTCCAATACTCTCCTCAAGATACAGTGTAACGCTGGTTACGATCTCGACACCGGACTGGACGACACAGACGGGACGAGGGATGGGTTCGGGACGGTGAAGTGTGTCCGTGCTAATGTGTTCGATCCCGTCCTCCCCGATGTCGTGTGTGTTCCTCGGGTGGGTTGTAGTGAGTGATGAAGTGCTTTGGTGAGGGGTGATGGAGTGATATTTTGTTGGGAACATTTCCGAGAAATGAACTTGCCACGTTCCTTTACCAGCCGTGCCCTACACCTACCGTGAACAACGCTACTGTGGTCGTTCCGAATGGCATGGAGGATGAGTTGACACCTGGCACTCAGGTGACAGTGAAGTGTCACAGTCGTTACCAGGTGTCAAAGGGTGTCAGTGAAGAGACTGTTCAGTGTGTTGCCGCTAACACCTTCTCCCCCGCTATCCCTACATGTCAAGGTTGGTAAATCACTTACGAATACCAATATATCAAATCATTTCCAATAGTTTAAATCCCAAAACTCGTCCAGTATGTCCGTCTCCACTCATCACACATCCCCACCCATCACACATCCCCACTCATCACACATCCCCTCTCTCCCTGTAGCCAAGGACTGCCCTATCCCGCTCATTGACAACGGGTCGGCGGGATCGCAGGACATCACTCCCGGAGAGCCGATCCTAGTGACGTGTGACCCCGGATATGACATATCGACATCGGATACGGTGAAGTGCTACGCCAAGGATGCGTTCACTGCCGATAACGGAAAAACATGGGACACCAATCTTGTTCCTACCTGCAACCGTGAGTGTGAATATGGCACAATTCCCGTTTTAGATTTTAATGGGTGTCAGATGATATTTATGAAGGAGTACGACACTCCCTATTCTAGCCACATTTGAGTATCGACCCCTCTCTCCAGCTCGCAATTGTCTACGGAGTTTGATCCAGGATGTAGACAAGGGTACGGTTACAAACACAGATCCCATCCTCCCCGGGACACCTATCAGTATCTCCTGTGACACCGGGTATCTGTTGACACCCTCAACACCGGCTGTCACCTGCACCACCAGGACAAATTCGGGGAACGTGTACTCCGATAGACTGCCCACTTGTGAAGGTAAAATACGATATTTGTTGTTACCACTCAGACTTAACATTACCACTTCAATTTCCCCAATTTTCTCTCACCACTGTCTCAGCGACAATCCAAGCTATACTCTGATTCCAATGCTCGCCTTTTCGAATCAATGATAACAAATTCCGCAATCGGGATTCGTATAATGGTTCATTCCACGCATATCTCACTACACATTGAACAAATCGAACACAGGTGCTTCTGCAGTTTTTCGAATATGACTTTTCGAATGCATACACTAGAAGATCCAAATAAAAGAATAAAAGAGTAGCAAATAAAATGTTCAGACATAAAATCACCGATAAAAAATCAAAGGCTATAAAAGAATTGCATGGCTGACTCCTGAGAGTCTTTTTCTTTCATCACCAGATGATGAACCCTTCCCTTCACGTCTTGTATCATTGCTTATTTAGTTTCGGAGAGCCGTGAGGACCTGACTCCATAGACTTCTTCTGGTGTGCCAGACTTGGTGACGCCGACTTGTTCGCCCCTCCTTTCACTGGTGTGTCCTGAACATTCTCGTCTGGGAATCGGGGAGGAGTCTTCTTGTCTGGTCTGGGAGTCGAGGTGGCCACGGGACCGGCTTGTTTTGATGCAGTTCCTGACTCATTGATAGATTGATCCAATGGGTTAGGCTTGGAACTCTTCGATGCACTAGTTTTCGGAGTTTTGCTGCCCCTAGTCTTAACCTTCATTGTACCAGTTTTTGCCGGTTTCCTGATGACAGGAAGGACAAGTGATTCATTGGAATCTGTTGCAACTGTTCCGAATGTGTGATATGAGTCCCCAGACAGGAGATTGTCCCCCTCATCGGGTTCGTAGTCATCATCTAGATCAATCATGAAACTGTGGGATGATACTAGCTTGTGTATATCGTCCCGTATTACTTTGATATTCTGCCTACTGCGCGCCTGCTCTCTCCCGATAATCTTCACTGTTCTACGCCACCTGAAGTGATATCGATTTATTCGGAGAATTCGACAGTAGGATAAACTGTTCATCAGATGACATCATTATATCAGGCACTTACTGAAGGAAGGTGAACATGATGAACACGAATGCGATGATCATGGCAAATAACGCCAGAACCATAACCACGACATCTGTTGCTTTCATCCAACTCGCCAAGAAGACTTTCTTCTCACCATCGTCCTCATTTTCATCGGACTTCTCACCATTATCTGTCTGTGATTCCTTTGACTCGGGAGTCTTGTCATCATGTGGGTCACCAGAGTTACCGTTGTCATCGGTATCGGGAGATGATTGTTTCTCGGATTCAGGATTTACCTCCACGGGAGTGTCCTCCTTATCGGGAACTGGTAATTGGTCCGGTTCATCTTGGTCTGGCTGGTTGTCCGACTCTTCACTCTCATTATTATCACTCCCATTATCGTCTTGTGCGTTGATAGGTTGTGTAACCATAGCGTGGTATGTCGGGTGTTGGGTCACGTGACTACCCACCCCTTTATCCTCTTCTTCTTGTTCTTCATTCCTATTTATAACTCCCATCCCGTGTAAAATTCCCAGTACTTTCTGGAGAAATCCGCCCTTCTTCTTCTCATGGTCGCTAGGGACGTTGTCATGCGTGGGCATTGAGGTGACTCTCTCTTCTTCTGACAAACGAACTCCCGACTTGTGATCTTCATTCTCGTTTTGTGGATCTGTCCGTGGACTGATAGTTTTCAAATCCTCTGTGTCGTCTAAGAGTCGCTCAAGCTTTTCCCGATAAGCCGCAACCTGGAAGTCCTTGTCGCTTCCATAGTCATCTTCTGATCCTATGTCGGAGCATGACCCTGTATGCGATGCATTATATCTCAAACCTTATTGAGACTTTGAGAATTGGAAGAAAAACTTTCAGAGCATTTGTGTGAAATTTAAAACTCGACAGCAATCTTACTACTCAAAGCATTCCCACAATTACTCTACCTGAATTGTATAGTGCAAGCGCACAGAGAAGTAACTGTACGGTTATCGTGGACGACATCTCAGACAATGTCGGTTGTGTTTCAAAGACCAAATAACATAGCAAGAAGTGAAACAAATATGTGAAATGGCCTGCGCGCACAGAAAATCATTCAGAACTTATGTCGCTATGACAACTGAGTATGGCACGTGCGTATACAGTCGCGCGCGCGCCAACTGCCATTGCTCCTTCATCAATTTATTGATTCTGTGTTGTGAATATGATTGTTCTGCGCGGCGCGACCGATGATCATCGCCTCTTTTACGCGTGTCCTCAAAATGGATGGTAGGTTATCTGGTAATATTGGTTCCCACAGAAAAATTTATCGGGCGCCACATGATATTGATAAGCATTTAGCATTGTCGCATTATTTGAGTGAAACATCTCTGTCTCATCTTCGGGACTCTCACGGCCACGCTGTGACTTCTCACAAAGAAAAGAATTTGACACCCACTCTTAACCCCACTCTTAATGATAATGTAATAACCCCAGCCCAGCCCGGGCATTGGGCAACGTAAAAAAAGGTTCAAGAAATTTTAAGTGTGAAGAGTGCCGTTTATCTGTTTATCATACAGTTATCATTCGCGGATAAAGAAGGATTTTACAGTTTTGAAACGCCGTGGTTACAGCTCCGTCCAATCTGGTCTATTCCTAAACTAAGAGTCTTGGCCAGCTGTCAAAGTACTTCCAATAATAAACTATTTTTTCAAGTCAACATTTCCACCATTCCTGCCACATTCTTTCATGCAGAATGTGGCACCTGCGACTGGCATGTGCGATGAAGTTTTTCAATAATCTCGATACATGCTTGCTATGCTGACGTAGGATTTACGTCACACTTCTCTTTGATACACGTTGATATACTCCGATTAGCTCCGAAGTCATGTGGTAGAAATTGTCGAGTTTTAAACAACTTTTAGCGAGATTTTATAGAGCGCTGGATAAAAGTACACTCATACCAGAATGTTTTACGTTAAATTTAATAACAAAATTATTAGGTAATTAACAATTTGATTTGAATAATCATCGATAAATCTTGTTATAATTAAGATATCATTGAAATTAAACATACAAAATGTATAGTAATGTACACCATGCTCACTTAACTGAGCTACCATACATGGATAACGGGGAAAATGGATATGTCAGGCAGTTAATAATAATAGGTCAGCTGTAAGCTTCTATCAAGTAAAATATTAATTGTCTCAACCACAATGTTCAGGAATTTGGTGAGTTCATCCAATAAACCCACACAGAGATTTGGTACACCTATCTTCTGTCACAGTATCACTGATACAACAGTTCGTTGGACGGTTTAACCGTTTGTCCATTGTCCATTGTTTGAGATATCAGGGTCTCAAAATACAGTTCGATTCGACCTTCCTGCACGTTCAGACTGTCACAAGTAAGTTTTGCTCCTCAGTCTCCCTATTCTTCTCTGGACACAACACTCTTTACTCCGATGCATAACGTCAGTTGACAACAAGTCCTGTATATCATCACACTCTTTATTCACACTGTAGTCACACCTCTGCAGTCAATCCTAGCATTTGTAATCTATATGATTGTCCTGAGTACTGGCTCAATGTCCCTGCAGCGCCTCGGACTTGTAAGCCAGAGCTTTCTTGGCAAAACTTGGCCGGAGTGGCCACGGATCTCTGGGGTCATTGTAACAGAGAGATAGGTTGGTGACAGCTTTGACTAGAGACCGGGCAATGAACTTGACAGCCTTCTCATTGACATGAATTCCGTCTTCTAGGAGGATATCCCTGTTGACCAGCTGATAGTTGTCATAGAACAGGAGGTTTGGATAGCGGAGCGACAGCTCGAATATGTACGTGTTGTAGTCGTCAGTCATGTTGTTCACCCACTCCATGTTTGTCTGCAACAGGGACAGGAAAATGAACTTGGTCCGGGGACAGGACTTGGCACACTCGTCATAGAATGTTACGGAGAATCTGATCAGGTCGTCGAGCGGCATGCGATACTTGTAAATGTCATTGATCCCGGTGGAAACTATGACATAGTCACAGAACTGGATGTCTGACAGGTGTTTCCGAATGTCAATGAGCCGCGAGAGGTTCTTCTTGGAGCAGCTGAGACCGTCACAGAACTTGGCGGAGGAGAAGGTGTAGAGCAGGGAGTCGGTGAGGAAGAGTATGGTTTTGGTGGGGTCTGTTTGTACCCGAGCTGTGATCCCGTTAATCGTGTCCCTCTTCTCCTCGTTCTGTATCATCCTCTCCTTGTCCCCTCCCACTGTGCCAGCTCCTCCATTAGACTCGATATTATCCGGGCAGGAGGGGTAGTCGCTCACTGGGAATACTCGGAGTGCTATGGGGAAGATGAGAGTACACTCTATGATAGTCAGGGTGGACGCCCATATGTGCACTCTGAGGTGAGTTGAGAACGCTCCTTTAGAGAGGTCCCCGAAAGCCCCCTTGCTCGACAGTACCGTGAATATGATGTCCTGAACTTTGGCAAGGGTGACCACGATCTTGTAGCTGATGAACTTCTTGAAGATGTTGAATCTCTTGAGCTCGTGCTCCGCACTATGGTAGATGGAGGACAGTCCGTAGACAGACAGCACGAGGGATGCCATGGCTATTCCGTGGTAGATGTGCGAGTACTTCTCCTCAACAAGGGCAGCTGGGTAAGTCTTGCTCTTGTCCATATTCATGAGGAGGTCTACATAACCCAGCACAAGCTCCAGAACGATGAGTTGCAGCACAAATAGCTCGTTGATGAAGAGGAAAGTGGATGAGAATCTGACACTGGGCATGGGGCACCAGCACAGTGGCGGGGCGTTCAGGTGGACTTTCTGTCCCTCCAGACTCTCTACAGTGTTCTTCTTCCCTCCCATGTAGGTCAGCATGAGCTTGAGGAAGAACATGAGTGACAGAGACTCGTACATTTCCGCAATGAATGTACACTTTGAGTTAGCACGGGGAACGACCATGCCCGAGACATACATGAGGGCAAAGAGCGGGTACACAAAGAGGATGCCCATGGTGGAGAGGAACTGCATTGTGTGTTTGGTGGAGTACTTCTTGTGCGCCATGGCAGCCTTCACAAATAGGAAGAGCATGACCATGGTGAAACATGTGCATGCCACGATCAGGACTATCCAGTCTGTTGGGTATCCCTCTTCATGTGTCAGGATGTCAGAGACAGAGGGATGCCCCTCCCCCTCCTTCCCCTCTCCTCCTTCCTCCACTGGGTCCTTTCCCTCAACTTCATCTATCAGTGATATCACTTCATCGATTGCAAATGAGGTCTCGGCCATCTTGTGTATGCATTACCTGCCTGAACGGTGAATATAGAGTATTTAGATATCTAAAAGAAAAGATATGAAAATTGCGGAACATCAATTACATAATCACTGAGGGGCGGTTTAAACACAAGAATATTGCTCGAACTGGATCACTGGATCGTGGCGAATAAGATGCAACTGTACTAAGCCATGTAATTGTCTCATTACATGGCATTGTGTTGACCAAAGCTGGATGGTTAAGCGCGTCACACTGAATTAGCATTTCCATGTTACAAGATGGAACAATGATATGATGTATCTCTGAACAAGATTCTACGGCAACATCGTGTATAGCTTAGCGCTTGGTGCAACGTCCGCCCGTGTAATGTATGAACATTTATGGAGCCCTGATGAAATTGCTGCTTCATACATGTATCCTCGTGGCTCGTGAAGTATATATCTGCTTGTACTCGACTATAGAAGTAGAATTCATCTTGATTTTTAATCCAATCCCAGGGTGAGTGAGAGATAGATATGTATGTACAGATTATAATCTACAGACGGGTTGTAGAGTGATATTCAGCATCTTATAAGTCCTTCGGTGTGTGATGGATGTCTGTGATTGATTTTTGATGAATGTCTGATGAATATTCTTGTGATTATGAGCAAAGTTAGATCGATGAGAGGGTAGTATTAGATATTAGATAGGCAGACAATGGAAGAGGTGGTGAAAACAAGAGTTGAACTATTGTTCAATGTCAAAGACCTGCGCACTACACTCTCAAAAGGTTATGGAAGGCCCAGATAAGGATTCTGCCTGATGAGTCTCAACGCCTGCCTCCTGAGTCTAACATGAGTATGGGTAACATCACCTGGGCGATCCCTGATAATCTTCAGTCGCAGCTTACCGCAACTGAGCGGAACACAACAAGTGACAACATGAACTATGGGTATGAACAAGGTGTTCAATAATGAACTGTGACACATGATAACGGAAGTGTCGGTGTAATGGCACGTCGCGCCGGTTATCATCACAATACTAATCACTACCGTACCGTGTGATCAGTATAAGCACATGAGCTACAGAACCGACGCTGCCGTTCATCATCACAATTATCTCATTTTGCACTGCCTGGATTATTCCCTCGTGTAGTGAGATGTGTGATGACCAGTGCTGCGGGTAACTGCGGGCGGGAAAATGAGAAGTTGAAGTGAGGGCGATACTCTCTCTTTTCAAGTGGGGAAGTAGATTAAGAGAAGTAGAGGTGTCTTTCTCCCGATATATGTAAAAACCACCACAAGTCAAAACAAGACATCTGCAGACAGCAGCACGGTGTACAGGCTGCTACAGCAGCTGCTGCAGCATGGTCCAGCCTGGTCGGCGGCGCTGTGACGTCAGCGGCTACCCTGAACAGTGTTGGAGGTGTGCCCTCTAATGGGCTACTCAGGGTAGAGAGAGGGGGGTAGAAGCCAGCATAATGTGCTCTTGTTAGAGTCTTCTCATTAACTCTCCGTACATCACGTGACTGAATACACTGAATATTACCAGCAAGAAGAGCTACTACAGGTGTGTGTGTGTGTGTGTGTGTGCTAGTTGCCCGGTAGATTATAATCTCCATGAATCTCATTATGGTGACTGATGGATTACTGTGGTGCTCTGTGTGATGGATATGATGTATATTATAATGGTACCTCCCCAGCTCCTGATTGGAGCTGATAACCATAACTGATAACCGGGTGGTAGCCTGGTGATTAGCATATCCTGATATTCATTTCAGTGAACCCTTGAGGGTAGTTCCGAGATATTCCAAGGACAAAACTAGGGTCGATCTCCAAATGTTGTTGGTATAGACCGTCGTCACAACGAGTAACAAAATACAAAGTATTACGACTATCATGATAGCATAATTAGTAACAAATAATTACCAATTATAGTGATCAATTAGGAATGTAACAGCTGTTGTATCTGCTCAATCACAACAATGAATTTTGACCAGATACGGAAAATTCCTAAATAATCAACAGCAGATGTACACAGTATAACACACGTACAGCTAGGCTGTTTGTTGCTGGGAAACGATCCTGGAAAATGCTCATCCCTTCTTCTTGCTACTTTAGATCAAGGAAAATAGTCTGATTTTACCATATCGTGTGTGTTTCTGTGTGTGTGTGTGTGTGTGTGTGTGTGTATGTGTGTGTGTGTGTGTACTGCAAATGATACACAGTGACGCAAATAGCTAACTGCTACTTATAGCTCGTTTAGAACCCTGGGTATATATTATATGCTACTCTCAAAGGACTGTGTTTTGTAATAGATGAACTGAGTTATGTACGGAAGTATAAACTGTTAATCTGCGTGTATGTACTGTGTGTACTGTGTGATCAGTGTACTGTGTGATCAGTGTACTGTATTCAAACACAGAAAGAGGCAAAACTGGATCTGACAAGCAAAACTGGATCTGACACTGGACCTCAGCCGTGAACCGAGACAAAGACGAAATGAACAACAACAACATTTCACTCGTTCCAGATAGTCTGTTTGGAGCTGTGCACAGTATGTTATGCACTGCGTGTGTATATAAACAGTGCATGTGACAATCAGTCTTGTGTGGAGTAGAGGTATAACAAGTCACGTTCTGATATCTCTTATCCTTCAGCTGAGAGATGATTGATCACAGATATGCGTGTATTTATGCGTTGCTGTGTGTCTGTGTCTTCACGCACTCATCAATACTGACATGATATGTTGATATGGACAATGTAGCTAGAACTGTTCAGTATCGGAAAGTCAATCTGGTATTATAATGACCAGTCTACTACTCAGAACCTATAGTTATATAGGATTGGGCGTCAGTTGTCACTGATCATTGCTGATCAATGATCATTGATCATGACCACGCCCATGCGTCAGTCCAATATGACGTCTTTAAGTGTCTGTCACAGCGCTATGTCGTCTGTAAGTGTCTGTCACAGCGCTATATCGTCTGTAAGTGTCTGTCACAGCGCTGCGTCGTCTGTAAGTGTCTGTCACGACATTATGGGGATCATGTCTGCAGTGTCTGTACAGCTGTTCTAAACAGATATGAAGAATGTTTCGAGTCTGAAATCATGATCAACGTGTTTATGACGAAGCCAGACAAGCAAAACGTCGATATACCTAGAATCCCGAAATGTAAGCCGCAAATGAACTTCAAATATAGAACTGGCGGTGAAATGAAGCCTCACAAGGGGAAGAACATTGTTTTAACGAAGAATGTGAAACCTACTTCCCATATAGAAGTAGAACATGAGACCATGAACCTTGATAGACCGTAACAAGTCACTAGCCCATCATTCATCAATATTGCGCGCGCGTCACACACACTCACGCACATGGTGTGGCTCAGCATGGTATTGGTAAGTGAAGATTGGAGATGACACAATGTATGTGGTTATCAATGTTACTAAACAATAAACATGGTTAGTGGTTACTAAACATGGTTACTATAATGGTACCTAATCATCTGTTATTGTTATCAGTAACTGCTACTTATTGGGTGATCGCTATAACAGAAGTCATGATATCACTACCTGCAAGTTTGAGGGTCACTCAGTAGCCACCCGCCACGCCCATCTCCGTGGCGGCAGTGACTTTGCCAAGAGAAGTGGCTGCGTATGCCGTGACAATGTATTAGGTGTGAATTGTTCACTCCCAATTCCTATGCAGTGGTATGACAATATGTGAGTAATGAGTATATCAGATGTGAGCCACTGTGTGTACAGGCACAAAAAGTCGGTGTGGTGGCACTTCTGAGTGCTTGGGGGATACAACTCATACACAGATCACACCGTGTTCTGTGTGTGTGTGTGTGTGTGTGTGTGTGTGTGTGTACAACACGCATACTGTGCGTGATCAGCATTCAGCAGTGAGGTGGTAATAACATAATGGCACTTGTGTGAAGTAATCATGTGAAGTCAACACGCATGCCCGCATGAGTAACGCACAGCTCTACAGTAACCTGTTCATCAAACACATGTCTTTTTCTGTGATGGGTTCTTTAGAAGGCAACCAAGTGTAACTATGTTAATATTATGACTAATTAAGTACGTGCCAATATTGTATCAAAGATCAACTTTAAACGTGGAATTTGACAATGTTAATGAGCCAATTAACATATTCTGCTAAGTTGGATTAGGTACTATACTACTATATAGATAGCTACATGTTCAATTAAACAAGTACACACACACACACACACACACACAAAGCAAGTTGGGTAGTACTGCACGAGAGAAGTGTTGTGCCAGTACATAATGTGGTATGTCAACATCTCTTCCATAAGTATAACATGGCAACGGCAATGAACATATGTTCATGGCTCCTGCAAACATGTTCCTGCAAACATGTTCCTGCAAACATGTTCCTGCAACCGCGATGGAAACTTCGCCGATATCGCGATACGGAGGTATATGTTGCAAGCAAGCCGCGAGGCGCCCGTTTACGATGCGACTTCCACGCACGTCAGTAGAGATCGGTCTATATAACGAACTGTTTTGTTGTTGTTGTTGTTGTTGTTGTTGTTGTTGTTGTTGTTGTTGTTGTTGTTGTTCTTGTTGTTGTTGTTGTTCCTGTTGTTGTTGTCAGAGTATATTTTTGTGTGATATTGACACCAGTCATGCAAGAACAACAAGTTCAACTACTGTACTACTGTAGTATGAATAGTAATTAATAACACTAATTACTCCTGGATATTTACTAGTTAAGGTGTTGTCCATAGTGAAGTGTACTGATGAAATTAAATAATATGTGTGTGTGCACGAACATGCGGCCACTGGTTTGTGAGTTAGTACGTGAGTGTGTGTTTGTGTATGTGTTTGTGTCTGTGTCGGTGTGTGTTTGTGTCTGTGTCGGTCTGTGTCTGTGTCTGTGTGTGTGTGTCTGTGTCAAAAGCATCAATACAAGAGGGGCGTGGTTTATTATATAGTTGATTAATTGACACCATTAATGATACAGCTATACCCTGTATGATCGCATACTCACATTGCGTATGGCTCATGATCAATGTCATGGTCCTCTTTACTCGATGAAGAGGTGCACGTATGACAATTGGAAGTTATTATACTCAACAAAATACGCCGACTAGGTGTCAAGCATTACCGCCACGAACCTACTCCGGAAAAGTCTTTTTCAGTGATAACTACTCTGTTACTTACTCAGCTACCTACCATTCATCCAGTTATCCTGTTCTATGGACATAGTATATATACGGCGTAGGTAGTACCAGCCTATATGCAATCACTGGAACCCCAAGTAGGAACAGCCCTTGTTAAAACACGTACTTCTTGTTTATTATATGTGAGACTACGTGATATATGCCCCCTGGTAGGTATGTCATACTTTGAGAATCAGTTTGTGTTGATTACTACCAGAAATGTTTACAAAAACTGTTAATAAACATATCTGACTGCTGGCAAAAAACTGGACAATTTTAAAAATAATTTTTCCAGTTTTCGATAGAAATCTGCTTTGTTTTTGCCGCAGAGCAATAAACAGAGCATGTACAGAGCCTTCTAACCCTCTGCCTCTATGACAATGACATCAAATTATCTCTGGATGAATTATCCTCATTCACTGACCCACACACCCGATATCAATATCATCCACTCAACGCACCCCTCTCTCACACCCCCTCTTCCTCTCCGCAGCCCAGGCATGCCCAGCCCCGACTATCCCCAATGGACTTGTGGAGGGGGGTGGTGGTACAGTACAGCCAGGCAAGCAGCTTCTCTTCTCCTGTAACTTGGGATACTCTCGGAACTCAATGTCACCAGTGTACTGTGTGACTGAGAACCAGTTTTCAGACGACATTCCACAGTGTATAGGTTAGTGAGTAAAAAGTGTACATTACATTGTACACTGTGTATATTGTGATGTATAGATGTCAGTGTATACGGCGAGTGTATATTTGTGGTAGAGGTGAGTTGGGGTGAGAAAAGGGTGAAGAGACGGCGGTAAATGCGGCTCTTCAAAGGTGAGTGACGGCAATTCATAGGGAGAATTAAGACAAGCTCCAGTAAAGTATGACACACTGACAACATATGGCTGGGCTATAACAGGAGTATATTTTGGATTTCGGCAAACTGTTGAACGTAATTCAATGTGAAGATGAATAATGGGCCGTTATATCAACTATAAAATGGCCTGACGTCAAGGCTTGCTAGCGCCCCTGTAATAATTGCAGTACTTGAGTACTATTTTCGTTGGATGTTGTCTACAATTACATTTCCTTTCAGCAAGCCAACTATTGGCTCCTTAATTTGTTTATTGCATTGGAGAATGCATAATATATGTTTATTACATGGGCAATTATGCTGAATTGTGCGCATAACTTAGGGCACAATTTCCAAGGTATTTCCATGTTCCATTCTCGCTCTACTCCAGTGTATAGAGGACTTGCTGGGTAAATAGTCCCCGTTTTCAGAGAACTGTGTAGCTGACAACTCACTCATACCCAATGGGTACATTGCCGGACCAGCTTCTCTTACAACCGGTAGGGAGAGGGGGGATACATCGTGTTTATTTACCCCCTGAATTATTTGTTAATTTCACCATATTTACACCTGATCTAAATCACAGCGTCATACTGTCACAATAATAGCGGTAGGAGCAGCTTGCAGCTAAATCACGTATTACGACACACACACACACACACACACACAC
>CAMPET010000097.1:128275-141517 GCA_946803715.1 Beroe ovata
GTGTGTGTTTGTGTGTGTGTGTGTGTTTGTGTGTTTGTGTGTGTGTGTGTGCGTCCGATGTGCATCTTCCTCTGACCCCACCCCCCATCTATTTCCCTCGATCCACGCTGCCAACACCCCATCTACCCTCTCAGCGGTGAACTGCACTGGGTTTGGGTATGTGGATCACGGGTCTCTATCCTCGTACAATGTAGCGCCCGGTCAGTACGCCACTCTGAGCTGTGACGATGGATACTCGCCGGATCCTGCTGACGGGAGAGTGTACTGTGTAGTGGGCGGTATCACCAAACCTCACTACCCCGAGACATTCACTTGTAAACGTGAGTTTAGCACTGCTAAACTAGCGGTTTATGGCGGTATTACTGTGACACCGCTATAACACAGTATTACCGCCATTGTGTTGGAGTAGCGGTATTACTGTGTTGTAGCGGTGTGCTGATTATCTTCACATCTCTTGTATTCTCTCTCTTCAGGGACACAATGTAACATCCCGGATGTGCAGAACGGCTTTGTCACGAACAGCAAGTGTTACCAGGGAGAGAATCTCCAAATCAAGTGTCAGAACGGTTATTTCAACCCCTACACCGCTGCTCCTATCAAATGTGTCCAGGGAGATGAGTTCTCCTCCAACCCACCGTTCTCCTGTTTGCCAGGTTTTGCTCACTCCATACTCACTCTATGCTCACTTTATGCTCACTCTATGCTCACTTCATGCGAATATATACATTTACTCAGTGAAATCTCCCTATCATCACTCACAATGAGCTGTTACTCAATCTCAGTCGAATCGTGTGCCGTACCGGAAGTAACTCACGGCGAAGTCGGAGGACAGTCAAGTCTCACTATCGGATCCCAAGTGGCGATAGTGTGCGAGCCGGGTTATTACGATCCGTATAACGGTGATGTGCGATGTACTGACGCTGGAACGATATCACACTCCAACATTGCCTGCCAGAGTAAGTGATGTAACAGCGCTAGTGATGTCTTATTCCCCAAGTGATGTTTGTTACTGATGATGATGCACATTAGGTTGTGACAGAACGTACACAAACACTGACGGAGTGATCACCAGTCCGATGTACGACGCTAACCTGGACTATCCGGCACTTACCCGGTGTACTTACAAGATACAAGCTCAAGACGGCAAACATGTGAGTGACAGTGAGGGAGTGATGTGAGGGAGTGATGAATGTGTGAGGACAATTCAAACACTCAATGAGGGAATGAATGTGTGTGTGTCACCCCTCCATAAGAGTTCTATCTCCCATAGATAGCATAGGGTCCAGGCCGGGCCAAGGATAATTTTTTGGTCAAAGCACTTTTGCTCCTGCACTTTCTATCTTGACACCACCCCTGTGTGTGTGAGTGTGTGTGTGAGTGTGTGTGTGAGTGTGTGTGTGGACTGTGGAGAATCAAGCTATGATATGTAGACGATGTCTTATCCATCTCCAAAGACTGCGATAAGACAACTTGATCAGTTAATGCATTTCCCCGGTGTTGACACCAATTTGTATAGCTTAGTCCCACACAGAACCCGTTTTCCAGGTTAAAGTGTCGCTGGATTTCGTGGACCTGGAGAAATCAGAGGGCTGCACCAAGGACTCTCTCTCATTCTATGATGGTATGTGATTGCATCACTTGACATGGTGTCACAGGTGACAACACATGATGACGTCACATTCATCCTAACTCCATCATACAGGCGCCACTGTGTCGCAAGACTCGCTCATCTACACCACATGTGGGAGTGAAGGGGCACGGAGGCGCCGGTCTGTCCGTGAGATAGCCAGCTCGGGTGACGTCATGACTGTTCTCTTTGTCACCGATGACCAGGGTTCGGCCGCCGGTTTCGCCATCGGATACGCTGCCTTTGTGCCAAGTGAGTTGTCACATACAGATCATATCCCCATGACAGTCCATACCTCGTTTACACTTTTTCACACCACGTGCACACTTTTACACACCTCTACACACGCCACATACACACCTTGACGCACTTCACGTGTACACCTCTACACGCCACGTGTACACCCACAGGTAGCGGTGTGTCTGGTGGCGTGATTGCGGCGGCTGTAATCGTGCCCATCATTCTAATTCTCATTGTCCTGGTCCTGGTGTTCCTGTACTGCAGATACTGGCGTTCCACAGAGGAAACATATACCCAACACAAGGTATGATATCCTCGATCAGCAACAGTATCAAACATCAGCAGATACTGCTGTTAGGAATAATGAACAATGAGCTGCTATATCGGATGAAAACAAAATATCCTCAGAATTTCCACTGGAAGGAAGGAGGTGCTGTAGACAACACCTACTTCCACTTTATTGCTAACGGAGGCCGCAAACCGCCGCCAACCATGGCTTCCAAACTTCAGGTCAGTATATAATGGACATGGTGGCAGTGATTAACATCATTATGGTCATTAGCACAACCCTGTCATAGCCTGTGTCTACCACATACCTGTACTTCATTCATGCGATTTCACATAGGACACTGTAATCGGCCCCCAAACTAAACTGTGTTGGGGAACTCCAAACAGATGGGTAGGTGTTGTGTCATGGGCTGAGCTGTGTTGATAATAATTGACCGCTTCAAGGTGTGACATATGTCAGAACTCAGATTCATTGTTCCTGTCCATGATTTAGCTGGTACAGCTGAACGTTTTGATGCCGTTACTGACCAAACAACTACATTTCCAATTTATTGACTGGTTAATAGGTCGTCCAAAAATGCATGACTTGATAACAGGATAGATTAGATTGAACAGAAAACACATGCGATGAACATAGAACAACCTACCCCAAATTATAAGCTATAAATCACCATGGTGATTGGCGACTAACACCTCCTGTCAACATCAGGCAATGTCACAGCTTCCCCCTGACGATGAGACTGACAGTGTTGCCAGTGGTAACAGCAGGAGCCGCCTGACACCAAGCAGACTTCCGCCCACTGTTTCCTACAGCTCCATCAAGTTGGGACAAACAGCTTCAACCCTCAACATTAACAACACTGTGAGTCTCCCTCCCCCCAATAATATGCAGTTGATAATCGATCTCAGCTCATTTCCTCCTCACTCTGTATTAAACGTCTTGTTCCAGCCCCGGCCAAAGACCAGCAGACCGGCAAACATCAGTCCGAGTTCATCTCCGCGGCAGGAGAACGGAAACTCACCCCGATATGACGCAGATTCGACTGCCGCCAGCTCCAACTTCAACAACGCCGAACTGGACAACATGCAGAAATACAACCACAAGAAGGCCCTCGAGGGTCTGGGACTATCCGAGGCGGACTTCAAGCTGAATATTCCCACCTCATATCGCCGTAGTGAGGTTTGTGTAACTAGTTGTGACGCTAATTCCTGAGTGTTCCTGCCTGTGGTGAGTGAGGTTCACCCCCCCCCCTTGTTGTATGTGGATGATATACTCGCCTGCGACAGGTCTCTCTGTCTGGGAGTGAGGACGACTCACTGACTCGCACCGCTCTCGAGGACACGCTACTCGACGGTGACCCACTCCAGCACACTGTCCTCTCCGATGAGGTGCTCAAATCTCCGCGGACCATGAGGGCCCTGGACAAATTCAGGGCTGGCGCCAGGAAGCCCGAACATCGTGACACTGGATTGAGTGAGTATCACTCATTGCAGCTGAAATCGCAATTGTTCAACCAGTGTTATAGTTACACTGTGTTATAGTTACACTGTTACATATTTACATAGTTACACTGTTACACTGTGTTATAGTTACACTGTTACATAGTTACACTGTTACACTGTGTTATAGTTACACTGTGTTATCATTACACCGTGTGTAACGAGGTGTATCTCTCTACCTAGGTCCACAAGATCCTAGTTACCGTGTGAGGAAGCAGAACAGGCTCATATCAGAAGAGCAAATGTCGGATCAGCGGCGTGCTTATGAAGCCGGTTACAGGCGCCCTCTTCCTCCCTCGAACAGCGATGTATGACCGCGATAGTAACAGCCGGATCATGTTTGCGGCTCACGCCTCTCATCTGGGCAGGAACTTCATCTCTCTGGACAGGGACTCGCTGGCGACTGCAGCTGGAAGTTCCCAATTGCTGATTGACAACAGACAATCAATCCATAGGATATGGAGCACAAATCCGCGTTAAGATTGAATGCAGTTTGGGACGAAGCATTGTATGACTATGATTGACTATGCTGGTTTTTGAATCGTAAATAGGATTGTGTACCTATTTGATTTCTCGAATTCATTTTCCCGCGTGTCTTGAAGCTAAGTTCAAGAAGGCTCAATTGAAAGCAATGTGTTAATATTTTCATTTTGACATTCCGCGAATAATCAGTGACGATAATCAGACAGATAATCAGAATGAAGAGTATTTGCTATTTGAATCTACTTCTAGTGAGGTGTATAGATCACTGATTTTGATATCACAATTTTATCTGATAACATTAACAAGTACTAAGTAGTTAAAAAACAGTTTTATGTTATTATCTTGATAATCATAAGTTAACCGCCTTCAACCATGGAATTGGAAACACCCTTTGAATCAGAACATGGATATGGGCAAATTGTATTACTATTATCACAAATTATGACAACAATAATTAATCGAAGTCGTATAGAATAATGTTGAAAGGGGACCTAGTGAGTCTGACTCATGGTGAACTGGTGAAATCGAACATTCATGTTGATAATGATATCGGTATCGTGATCACCTAAAAAACTTGTGACTTGCATTCGTGCGAGATAAAACGCTTTGAAAAGTTTTTCAATTGCATTTGCAGACTTCAAGTTAATGAATTTGTAAATTTGCGACTAAAATATCGTGATTGTATTGACTTTATTTCAGTTCAACTTCAAGTAATCCTAACAGGAGTCGGAATTTGTCAGTGTCTGTTCCCGCGCTGCGTGACCAGTGACCCAAATGGCATTGGCAAATACTCTGCGCGTCTCCTTTCTTGTTCCAGCTACGACTTTTTTGTCGATCGATGATAGACCCTGTCGAGAATTTCGTTTTGCGCGCGCGGCGCAAACTTATTCTCAGACAGCGGTCTAGCATTGCATCGCCTTGTCAGATTTATTTCATCTGACCTCTGTTTCTCGCGCGCGCCTTCATCGAAGGCCTGTTTCGGCCTTCGTTGTCGATCGATGATAGAACCTGTCGAGAATTTCGTCGCGCGCTTGCTGGCGCAAGCCGCTTCGCGGCTTGCATCAGCGGTCTGGCATCGCCCGACAAGGCCTTCGATGAAGGCGCGCTCGCGCGAGGAGCAGGTCAGGCCAGGTAACAATGACATCTGACAAGCATCGCCATCGCGCCAGCCAGACAAGCAAAAAAACTTTAGGAAAAACTCTTGGCTTTGCCTGCCTTGGCCTTGCCTGCCTATATAGCTACTGCTAGGCCTAGGCCCAGCTGACGCGAACACACCGCGCGAGCCATTTTAAGCACTTAAGATTAAGATGTGCACACGTTGCGCGCCCCTGTTCTACTCAGTGAACTGAAAAGTCGTAGAAAACCACGGAGACGCGCAGCGCGCGCGGAGCATTTGGGTCACGCAGCGCGGGAACAGATTAAGATTTTATGTGCACACGTTGCGCGCCCCTGTTCTACTCAGTGACCTGAAAAGTCGTAGAAAGGAGACGCGCAGCGCGCGCGGAGTATTTGGGTCACGCAGCGCGGGAACAAGATTTTACTTTGCAAAGTAAACACATGTGTTTGACGTTTGTTGGGCAAAGCTAAAGAACCTTGTCACGTAGCGACGCGTCAGGGCACTACGTAGGGCACTCAGGGAACCAGGAAAGTGGAACATCACCAATTGTAGGATTTCACCCTACCCTTGCTGGCGGGATTTTATCCCTCGGGGCGGATTGAAAATCGCGCGCACCGAGGGTAGGGTAAAATCCTACAAATCACCAATAACGCGAGCCGCGAAAATAATTTTGCGCGCGCAAACTGCAAAATGAAATTCTCGATACTCGATAGGGTAAGGGTTGCACAGGGTACAGAGTTATCGCGTCGATCGATGATATAGACCCTGTTAATTTGATTCATTCTGATTCAGTATTATTCTTCAACATTATTCTTCAGACTTATTCTTAACAGACTTATTGATATTCTTCGCGGCTTTCATTGCAACAGCATTGAGCGGTTTTGCTACGCCAGACGAGGTACAGACCACACCATACATTGTGCCTCCATCGAGTACTTCTACTAGTAGTAGTACAGTTACACGAAGAAGTACTAGTATATGTACTATACAAGAACAATTACATAAGATTAAGAGTAAGACTCTCTGTTATCACTGAGGTGAGGGAGTAGGGTAATGTTACACAACCGTGTTGGCCAGTATAAATATAATAGCATGCTCAAATATTGATTAAATAATTTGTTCCTAGTTGTACTTGTAGGTATACTGTATACAGGCCCAGCCCCTGCCGTTTTGCCTTTCATTCCACACACATTACATGAATATTATGATGACCGTTCCTTGATTTGGTTGATAATCGATCTTTTCAAACCCAACAGGAGTTTCTTGCATGTTAACGTTTAATTGCCGAAGGTTAGAGAGTAATCTTACATCCAGCTCATACTTCATACTCATACTTCATATTCATAGGTACATACGGCCACGATGATGACGTATTGATCCAATTCCATGAGAAATCAGACGCACCCTTAATTTGGAGTCATGGTCACTATGCCAACCAACCTTCTTGTTTCAATGAATTTCAGTTGATAGTGTGCCTTTGGCTTTGAACATTATGGGTTTTGACCATTTTCCCCTTGACGTGATACACTCACTGCTAACTGAACCAAACCACTCACTCATAGCCAATGATAGTCACCATGTTTTACAATCGACTGGGTAGCGTGTGATAGCTGTGTGTCCCTGTACGCAACCATGATCGGTACGTGGTGCTAATGTTATGCGACGTGATCACACTGGATTTATACTCATCTTACTATCCAATATCCTCAACATTACGAGTGTCGATACAGCCCACAATAAACCAGGTTAGTAGGCAACTGGAACCACGATTATTTGGTAGCATCGTATATAGTAACAAATTTAGTGCATACCTAGAGCTTGTTTCAGATTCACAGACCCTGACTTGTAGCCCTGCGGAAACACAAGACTCATGGTTGGGTTCTGAACCACACACACTTTGCTTATCCGAACAGATCACTACGTGCAAGAGACCGTGTAAAAGAGGGCAGCAAGGAGAGAAGTGCCGAGCGAAGCATTGCCGGGAGATTTGTCCAGCTCCGACGAGAGTAATGGTAGTGAAACACTCGGTGATCACAGTCAATCTGACACCAGGGGGAGACGGGTGTTGCAGAGGGGAGGGGGGTGTGGAGTACAGCGTGCAATACGGGTTCCACACCATAGCAGGGGTGTGTAATGGGCGTGGCGGGGAGTGTCAGTGTAGGATACACGGGTGTGACGTGACTGTCAACTGTACCGTCCCCATGAGAAACCTGTCCCTGACACACCTGTGGGAACATAACGAGTCTCCCAGCAACATGACAGTGACAGTGACGCTTACTAAACCCTCCACCACTACAATTTCAAACACCTCAATTCACCAGTCCTACATGCACTGTGACGTCACGAGCAAGAGGTGCTCTAACCTCACTCTCAATGACTACAGACTCCAGTGTGACACCTCAGGAGGGAGGGCTAACTTCCTGGGTTGTAACTGTGAGGCAAAACACAGTACCACACCTGTACTTAGAGCGAGGAAAAGTGTTACCAGTGATTGGTATAGCACCCCTGAAAATGTTATTGAGCAGATAATAACCCACTTGCAGACCAGTGGTAAATCGTACCGGGTGATGTTGCCACACCCAGAACTGGGCGTGGTTAGAACCAGGGATGGGAGTGCACTATTCAGCGCGGATACGTTCAAACCTCACATTCTACGGTTTGCAGATCAGCACATGACGTGTTCCATGTTTTGTAACGGGGAAGTTGAGGAGAGGAGAGGGGAGGGGGAGTGCAGGGGAGAAAAGGAAGAGGAAACAGCTGCTAAAGATGGGGGAGGAGGGAAGAGAGAGAAGGGAAGGAAGAGAAAGGGAAGGAAGAGACAAAGAGTAAAGCATACTCAGGCTAGGAAGAATAGAGGACGGTGATCATTGTCCACCAGGAAACGGAAAACCCGCCCTCAACACGGCAATGCTTGTATCTGTAACAGTGTGAATGGGCGTGTGTTTTCCCTATCTCTGTTTGGATGGTAACTGGTACATGGTATCATCTTGTTTGAGGTAGCTCTTGATATGCCCAATCCGGACAGCCCGTTTTTACATCTAATCGCTGATATTTGGTTCTAAAAGTAATAATTTGTGATTTTGTTATTTTTTTGTTTTTTGAGTCATTGCTGGTGCAGGTTTTGGCATTGGAAATATATCTCTATAATAAATAATAAATCTGACATAAAACTCATGAATTACATATTTATCTACAGCTGGAAAATATCTGATTGTTGAATCATAATTTTTCAAAAATTATTTTGAGCATAAATATTAAATATTAGATATCATGTTTACTGCTTACTGTTTACTTCTAATTCTAATCAATCTAACTTCATTCCGAAAGTCACTTTATCACGTTTATTTTAAAACTTTTTAAATTTAAAATGACTAGATCATGTTTAAGGATGCTGATAACAATGCACCTTTAGTCAGTCACGCTAGAATGCATACTCACTTGAAAGTCAGGCAATATCCAGATTCCAGTCAGCAGTGGGCGGATGACAGGCATCATGGCTCGATCCATTATTCCATTATTCCAAGTATTTACCTTGTCAGTCCCTCGCTACTGCACCTTTGCCGTGAACAAAGACTGCCGGGTTGGATTTGAATGAACAATGAATAATCGGGAGGTATTAAGGACTGTCGGCAAAAGGGTCATAAGATTTGTAGATGTGTCCATTGTGTCCATCAACGAGGGAATGTCTAATGCACGTCTAATGCACGTCCATTAGACGTCCATCAGAGTTACACATTCCGCTCAGTATGAAAATTTGGTATTTTTGTCNGTAACAGTGTGAATGGGCGTGTGTTTTCCCCATCTCTGTTTGGGTGGTAACTGGTACATGGTATCATCTTATTTGAGGTAGCTCTTGATATGCCCAATCCGGACAGCCCGTTTTTACATCGCTGATATTTGGTTCTAAAAGTAATAATTTGTGATTTTGTTTTTTTTTTGTTTTTTGAGTCATTGCTGGTGCAGGTTTTGGCATTGGAAATATATCGCTATAATAAATAATAAATCTGACAAGTGTGTGACCAGTGATTGGTATAGCATCCCTGAAAACGTTATTGAGCAGATAATAACCCACTTGCAGACCAGTGGTGAATCATACCGGGTGATGTTGCCACACCCAGAACTGGGCGTGGTTAGAACCAGTGATGGTAGTGCACTATTCAGTGCGGACACGTTCAAACCTCACATTCTACGGTTTGCAGATCAGCACATGACGTGTTCCATGTTCTGTAACGGAGGAGAAGTAGAGGAGAGGGGAGGGGAGGGGGAGTGTAGGGGAGGAAAGGAAGAGGACACAGCTGCTAAAGATGGGGGAGGAGGGAAGAGAGAAAAGGGAAGGAAGAGAAAGGGAAGGAAGAGACAAAGAGTAAAGCATACTCAGACAAGGAGGAATAGAGGACGGTGATCATTATCCACCAGGAAACGGAAAACCCGCCCTCAACACGGCAATGCATGTATCTGTAACAGTGTGAATGGGCGTGTGTTTTCCCCATCTCTGTTTGGCTGGTAACATGGCCGAGTCATCTTATTTGAGGTAGCTCTTGATATGCCCAATGACCAATCCGGACAGCGCGTTTTGGCATCGCTGATATTTGGTTCTAAAAGTAATAATTTGTGATTTTGTTATTTTTTTGTTTTTTGAGTCATTGCTGGTGCAGGTTTTGGCATTGGAAATATATCGCTATTATAAATTATAAATCTGACATAAAACTCATGAATTACATATTTATCTACAGCTGGACAATATCTGATTGTTAAATCATAATTTTTCGAAAATTCTTTTGAGCATAAATATTAAATATTAGATATCATGTTTACTGTTTACTTCTAGTTCTAATCAATCTAATTTCATTCGGAAAGTCACTTTATCGCGTTTATTTTAAAACTTTTCAGATTTAAAATGACTAGATCATGTTTAAGGATGTTGATAACATACACCTTTAGTCAGTCACGCTAGAATGCACACTCACTTGTAAGCTAGGCAATATCCAGATTCCAGTCAGCAGTGGGCGGATGATGGGCATCATGGCTTGATCCATTATTCCAAGTATTTACCTTGTCCGTCCATCGCTACTGCACCTTTGCCGTGAACAGGGACTGCCGGGGTGAGTTTGAATGAACAATGAATAATCGGGAGGTATTAAGGACTGTCATATAATTGACCACCCCCTTTTGATATCCGCACGTAGTTATCCAACTCACGCTGAGAAAGTTGCCTGCAGCAGTTGTAGCTGCAGTGGTCGTCCCATCCTCTGCTGAGTGGTCGGTGGTGGGGCGACCACTGGTCGTGACCAGATCACTGGTGGTATTACTGAGTGGACTGAACGCGCTGCTAGTCGACCTCTGTAGACCTTGGTTATACTGCTGCAGCACCTTTATCATAGTCTGTACAGGGTACTGCGGCAAGGTTACCGCGTGGGTTAGATTTGCAATGCGGGGACATATCCAATATTCATACCATACTATCACTATCATATCAGAACATATGCAACATCGTACTATACCTGCTGTACCGCTGCAGGGAAGTTGAAGTCCACTGCACTAGTTGACACCGCTGCACGGTATCTGTGTTGTAGAACACTTGACACATCGTACCGCGGTACCGCACTTGACACATCCTCCAGCTTTATGTGTGTCCGCATGTGCTCCTTCAGAATACTTGCACGTGCAAATGCCTTGCCGCACTCCTTACACACATGAGGTTTCTCGTTAGTGTGTGTCTGTATGTGTCGTCTCAGGTTAGAGCCGTCAGCAAACCTCATGCTGCAGTGCTGAAATCAGGTGGTTGTCAATTAGTAATTAACCAATTAGTAGTTAGCCAATTAATTGATAATTATTTGGGGACACCATGACCCTCACTCCTCGCGCGTGACAGCTCGATAATAGCTGTCAATGTACTAGTGACCCACATCATGGCCTATATGAGCAGCTGCACTATTAATTAGCAGCAGTGAACCTGAACTCACAGAATACCTAACACACACGGTGTGATCACGTATTGGCCGGGACGCTCACTGCAATTGCCCAGTTCCAATTAGCATAGGATTGTATATGGTTTGTATAAGTAGCTCAAATTCCTAGGATTTATGCATTTCCCCTATTTCATATTGATAGGCATTATCAGACTCGATGGAGCCATGCATGATTAGACTCGATGAGGCATTATTTTGACTCATTTATTCTTGATTCTGTTTGGTTCAGAATCAAGGTTTAAGGTCTTCATAATGAGATGCAAATACATAAAACCGTGGAGGTATGGAACTTAACAAATCTACATTTGGATTCATACTTTGTAGAATCAAATATATACCCGCGTCTACACATTGGACTGAACCACACCCAAAATAAACAGTTTTTCTACTTATACAGTACTTAGAGTACACGCATGAGGGAGCTGCTTCACGGAAAGGTGCAGGATTCACATAGCGCATATGTCACGCAGTTACTCTAGATTCCCCTCGTATTTTCATAGATATGTTCTGCTGCGCTGCGCTGCTCTTCTCATTGCTACTGACTGGTACTGTACTGGTTTATGAAGGAGCGGGTGACGATGAGCTACTAGCCGAAGGAGCAGCAGGCAGTATGGCGGACATATCGTCTCCAATGTCGGCTCCTCCCCGGTCCCTGGCAGATGGGGGAGTTGTTCAGGACGGATCAGAAGAGGGGAGACACAAGAGATGGTTGGATGTCACACTGCATGATTGTGTAGCCCCACGATACTACCACTGCAGAGAGTCCATGAACTGTATCTACAGTCAGTATGTGTGTGACGGGGCGCCAGACTGTCTACTCGGAGACGATGAGGAAGAGTGTCTCTCTCACACATGTCCAGACACTAGTGTCCAGTGTTCCGACACCGGCGTCTGTGTGTCTAGGTCCCGGGTGTGTAACGGGTGCTGGGACTGCCCCAATGGGGACGATGAGAGAGCGTGTCGGGGCCGCTGCGTCGGGAGCCAGTTCCTCTGTGGTGGAATGTGTGTCCCATGGAAGTGGGCATGTGACGGCGTGACCGGACAGTGTGATGACGACAGTGATGAGAAGTGTGACGTCACGGATACACAACTTGTCACCCTGTCACAGTACATGTCAGAGTACAACATATCATACAGTATCGACAAGCCTGCCGACCTGTCCCCTGATGACACTATACTGGTGCGGACATGGAAAGTAGTGTCAGATCAAATAGTCTACATACAACCAGTGGAGGCTTCTCTTGGCCAGGTGTGTGGACCCTCCATGGTCCTAGTTTTGGAGGATGGGGAGACTGTTGCGGAGATATGTGGGAATGCTGTCCGACCATGGACTCTGTCATCAGGAGTAGCGACAAATAACACTTTCACGGTAAAGTTCAAATTCTTTTACGATTTCACTGACGATACCACTCGAGGATTCACTCTCAAAGTTTGGACCTCCCCACTTTAGTATTATTAACTAAAGAGTGGGGAGTAACATGGGAATTTTGTAATCATTCTGTTTAATTTCATCTACATTTTCCGGGAACAATGATAAAAAAGATATTCGATTTTGTATTTTCCTCAAAAAACCAATGACATGAGTTTAATTTGAATTTTCAATTTTTGATTTGATTTTCGATACGTTGCTGTATTTGATTCTCATAAACCTCTAACCAAGAGAGCAAGAGTATTCTAATTTTATTCTAATTTTTTTTAATGATAAGCAGATCGCAATCTATGATTTACCTGACATTTAAAGGGCTTGATCCCCGTGTGGGTACTGTTAATGTGCACTTTCAATGAGGACATGTGTGCAAACGCCTTTGGACAGTGCTTACACTTGAAGGGCTTTTCACCTGAAAAATACCATTCATTAACGTAGAAATAATCACACACTAAGATTGAAATGAAAATGATCATCCAAAGTCAATCATTCTTGGCATGACAATGATCACTCTTTATGAGTAGCTACTGACAACATCACACAAACAGCTGGGGAGTACTCCCAACACACACAGACACACACACACACACAC
>CAMPET010000097.1:142164-153747 GCA_946803715.1 Beroe ovata
GTGTGTGACACACACACACACACACGCACAAACACACACACACACACACACCTACTCACCAGTGTGTATTCTCATGTGTGTCTGCAGTGCCTGCGACACTCCAAAACCTTTCCCACACTCGGAACATTTGAAGGGTCGGTCCCCATTACCAGCGTGATTGCGAGCGTGAGCTACGAGCGAGTCGGGCCGTGCAAATGAGCGACCACACTTGCCGCATGTGAAGGGCTTGGTGTGAGTTCGGAGGTGTGCTTGGAGTGAGTCACGCCTCGAGAATGTCTTGGGGCACACGTCACACTTGTACGGTTTCTCTCCTGTGGCAAAGAAGAGATGATTCAGAAATTCTAAGTGGGGTTCTGGATTTTGTGCGGGGTCCGGCCAAGAAGAAGGTCAAAAGTGAAGATTTAGAGCGAATATAAGAGGAGGTTTCGGGTTTTTAGGGTCTAGACTCCAAATGAATTGAGAGATGAAGGGGAAGCTTTGGGTGTCATGTTGAATTTAGGATGTCGATTGTCGGATGCGGGTTTTATCGGAGTTACAAGTTCGGTATTGTTTTATCGAATGACCATGAATGGTTATTTTAAAGTAATTCACTCATACTAATCCATTAATGGAAAATATGGGCTTTTGACGCATTCCTGACAAGATGATAATAATAAGAAAACACGATTTTTCTGTCAAAAATCTATTTGGCGGCCACGTCTCTCATATCATTGTGTTTTTGTTGGATGATTGGATTCTTGTCATACAGATAAATCTCGTCAGAGATCAGGTTTTGACACATGAGACGGATACTTCTCCCACGGATTCAAATCAGCTGACATGTTGGCCTAACAACCTACTTAGATATATTGGATCGTTATTAAATTTAATGGAGGGCGTAAATAGAGTAACAAATGGGGAGTAACAAGCATAGTATAATACCTTTGTGCATTCTCTGGTGCATTTGTAGCGAGCTGTGGTGGGAAAATGGTTTATGGCAGTGGTCGCAGCGGTACGGCCACACGGAGTCGTGGAACGCCTGAGTGAGAGAGAGGATCAGTAGGGTGTGGCAGTCGACATTATCATGATAATCATGCTGTACTAATGGAGTAATAATATGGTTGGGATACAGTATGGTTAGGACGCGCGGCACTCAGAGAGAACATCAAGGGGACGGCAAGGCCAGGACTATAGGTTGTGTAAGGATAAGGATACTGCGGCTACCGCAGTAGCATTTCCTCATGAAATAGGATATGAGTAATGAGAGATGAGTGTTTGTGAGGGTGTAAATCACGTTTTACCTTGAGGTTCTCTTTGAAAGTCTGGAATGGGAGGAGAGAAGGAGGGGAGAACTTGCCGGTAGCGAGTGATGGCGGAGACACTGGGCTGTGGAGCTCCATTTTCAGGAGGTTCTCCGCATCGAATGGTCTCTTCGGGGATTGTGTGCAACGGTCTGGGAAGTTCATGGTTATCTGGAGTTAGTGCTGATCAAGTTGAAACTACAGCTTTTCAGAGCAGAGTGGGGCTAGTGGGTACCCGATATGTGGTCCAGGATGTGTCCCCTTAGGGACTCTGCAAGAGCAAAGACCTGGCCACACTCATCACACCACAGGAACGACTCTGTACCACACTGGTAAAGCTTGTGTGTTGTCCAACTAAGGGGATGGAGGAAGAGCTTGGGACAACACCCACACTCGTAAACTGGCCCTAAGAGGGGATGACAATATAATTGGGAGATATTTGGGATTTATTGGGATCAAATGCGAGAATTGGAACAATTTGCAACAACTATGATTGGTGTTTCAACTGGCCTGAATTTGGGTGCTTAACCCCAAGTAAAGTTTGGTAGCTCTGACTCAGCTTGATCAGTAATTCCTCGTTCACACCCATGTCTCTGGTCACCTGGAAGATAATATGATGCGCAACTGTTTTCTCCATTATTGTGTGTCACGTATCGCGGAGATATTGGAATAAGAGATATGAATCCATGGTGTATGCCAAGCTAGGGACTCACGGTGAAGGTCAGTTGACACTCCTTATTGACATCTACCTCCACTGAGCTCTCAGTCTCATTCCTTGCAAACTGGAGTAGTCGAATCCAGGAGTTGGTGGTGTCAACAAAACCAGCCAGCTCACCATCTTTGAATACCTGAGATGGGAGAAAAACATGACCACTTCGGAACATTTTTCCTTTTTTCAATTTTCAGGTTCTCATAAACCAGTTAGTCATCTAGGTTGGCGGGTTACCAACATGTAACATATCCAGCATTGCTCCAGAACAATCGCCCAGAGGCACCTGATTGAGTGTTTCACAAGGACATTATCAGGACGAGCTAGAGTATGATCCTAGATACTTCATACCCCATTACATATCATAACATCCCATACTTTAGCTTGTTTACAGTTTATCAACTAAACAACAGTTTATCGACTAAACATAACTTCCAATTAGCATTCAATCAGCTATTCTGTGAACTCAATCATCGCAAACTGCTGGTCCTGAGAACAATATTGATCTTGACAGAGCTCAAATGTACGGCGCTACGTCTACCAGATCAGAAGCTGAGAAATAAGCGTCCACTTCTGTCTGGGCCTTTTCCACCCGCCCTGCAAAATCGGATTTGCCCCCCCCCCCGCGCCCTTCACTTACCTCCCAAACATGAAGGGCCCGTTTAGCGGCAGTAGAAGGAAGGATGACGGAAGTGAAGGTAAGGGCAGTGCCCACTTTGACAGACTCCTTCGTCCATACTCCCATTCCCAGACCGGGAACTTGGGACGCTTTCCACTGGAATTCAGCTGGTAAGTCAGAGCTGGGTGTTTCCAACACGCACATGTCTCTGCTGTATCTTGATCTATATAACAGTTTGATTGGGTAGTATCGGGAATGTAGATAGGGTGCCACGATGAGGGCATGATTGTGATATGACAAACCATGATAAGGGAGTCGTAGTTATAGGAAATATTTTAGAGCTGGTTAGGGATAAGGACGATAGTAGTAGTTACTGACACAGATATATCATGTTGTCATATCTGAACCGATATTTAGACCTTATTCATGCACACAGCAACGTATCAATATGAGCAATGAATAATGAATGATTAAGTTAGATCACAGATGTCGCCAGTCGTGAGGCGAAGAGATCGAAATGAGGCACAATTTTAAACCAATATCATGATACACATGTATCCAGCACATGTAGTCGCTCTGACTATTCCTATCGAGTTCACCATGACCGCTATGTTTGACAAAACCCGGAATTCAAAACCCGGAAAACCCGTGACTAATGGCCAAGAGGCATCCAAATATTAAATAGTGCCCCGGTCTAAGACAAAAAACCATCGCCAACAGAGAAACTGATAACTAAAAGTACTATATTGAACCAATCATCATGCTGGGATGAATCAAATCATGGCTATTGCTTAAATAAAAGAAGTCCACTTCAAGATTATCAGTAAGGGGAAGGAGATAGATGGGGAAAGAGGGTGTGAAAGATTTAGATGAGTGAAAGACAGTGGCAAGTGAGATTGAGGAGGGTTTAGGGCGGATTTGCGAATTTCATTGGACTGCGATCTCACAACAGCTACAACGAAACTAAAAAGAGTACCGGAACGGAACTTTATGTGACAGAAAGACTCCATGACACAGCACATTAAAGAACCAATCACGCAACAGGGTGGAAGAGGCGCACAGACTCACTGAAGTCACGCGCGCAGCACCATTACCAATACCTGATGGGGGTGCTGTGGGAGAGGCGTAGCCTGTTATGCAGTGAAAATATGCCGACTTTAACCGCGCGCTAATATTTGAACACGTGTGTATTTCATTGACCATTCTTGCTCTTTGTATTTCATTTCCACTCTATCCAAAAGACAGTATAATCCTTCTGTTCCTCATCGTTATTATTGCTTAAAACCGGATCGATCTTTGTTTAGAACCGGACCAAACTGTGGCACATTGCGTCCACCATCGACCAAATAAAAAGTGTCCCAATCTCGTAACCAAAGAAAATTGACTAGATTCGTGAATCTCAACGAAACGAATGTCCCAAAGAAGTTTTCCTTTTTAACAGACAGTCGTTCTTGCTGGGCCCCCTTCAAATGAACATATATACACATGTGGAATTATGTAAAGAGAGTACCTACTGCTGTCCGCCAAGTCTTCTGTCAATCCCCTATCTAGCAGAAAACTGATCTACTGATACCCAGTTTGCCCCAGGTAGTGCTGCCAATGATATTGTGACTGTCAATTATTCCCCGATATCAATATACTTTGTAGGACATTGTTTTTCTTCAGGATAATATGAAAGTGGGGGTGAAAGAATGTAGCCATCGAGCTGCATCTCTTGTACTATATAGCTGCTATAACTGCTATAGTGAGCTGGACTTAGCAACAGCTGCACCAGACTGTCCCATTACGTGACAGACACGAACTCTATGTTGGAGCTGCCACTACACGCGCCACTAACGAAAGCTGATTAGATCACTTTGAGATAGTGCTGGACCGGCCATTCACAATATAGTCCTACCGCTCATGCACTCAGTTCTTCATGGCTGCTAGATTCCCTCAATTACTGTCCTATAGACTTGAATTATTCCTGAATGGAATATGAAAGGAATGGAACATATACGAGTTCATGAATATTGAGTGCAAATGTCGCGGCTGATGAGGCTAGGAGTCAAGTACGACTTACAGTTAAATGTCTGGATGTGAAATAGAGCCCTAAAAATTGCCAAATTTCATTTAGATTTTCTGGGTCCCAGAACGCGGACTGTCGTTTGTGATGATCAGAAGAATTAGACCAATCCAGCAAACCCAATTGAGAAGGGATCGAATATAAAAGGCGGTAATCCGGATCGGTTCTAAATCATGTAATTTACTGCGTGGAGAAGTGAAATTATTTGGAAAGGGTGCGATAGTTAGACTAGCAGTAGGAATGATCTGTATCATGTGAATTCTAATCTGGGGCTGGCAACCCCCACACACTGCAACACGTTCATACAGTGTATGTCAGACTTGACGAGCAAAGGACAGTTTAGTTTCCCGATATGACAAACCGCTAACCTAACTTACAAACAGTAAAACACCAGGGCAAGATGCTGTCAGTGTCAGCTTAAGAATAAAGTGCATTGTGCCTGGACCTGCTAACCGATATTGTCTTTTTAGTAACCAAAATTCAAAGAATGAGCTGTAATGTTTTTGAGACATCTGTCATTGACTTTGACATGAAAGAGCTGAATAATTTGCCCATTGTAATCGCCACGTTACAACGTTCACTGTTGCAAAACTTGGGGAGGGGGTTGAACAGTGAAGCGTAGGGAGAACGTGACATTTTAAACACCCAGTTAAACAGGATAATTAGATTGAACAAGCTCTTCACTTGCTTTGATCAGAGTCATATATCGCTTTGTGATAAAGGGTGGCATTGACACATGTCGAACGTTTGTTAAGTTACAGTAAACGCCGTATTGTTCAATGTTTTCATGACTCGATTCAAACATGTTACCAGCTCGCTACACAATGGAGCACAAGTTCCGCGACACATGTAAAGCAACGTGACAATGCCCAAAACTCCTTGGAATTAGCGTGAAATTAAATTTAGGGCATATCAACCCACATAAAGCATATCAGCCCAATATTTAGGGCACATCAACGTAATTGAGGGCATATCAACCCAATTTAGGGCATATCAGCCCAATTTAGGGTATATCAACCCACATCCTGGAAGCACGTCCCCCATATCCCCTTATTTAACAGCAACAATAATCATGCGATCGGAAAGTGACTGCCGTTAAAACCAGAAGAACCACAATGCGGAATCCGTATCATGTCCCTAGTTTAACAATAACATCATCGGCGCATTTTGATTCAAAATATATCACATCTGCACTCGTGACGTTAATCTCAATCTCACTGCAATCCTTCATAATATGATGATCATTCCATTTCCAATACCGGCAACAATTCCTCAAATTTGTGTGTCACGACTGTCACTGTCAAATCCTGAACTCAATCACAATTCCCGCGCTGCACTATAAACACAAGACAGTTCTTGGGGCGGCAGTCCCGCTATATTGTGTTATCACGTGGAGCTATGTATCGCTCGCTATGATCGAGTTGAAATCAAGTTCATGACAGAGCAGTATACGCAATTATTATATCCTGACGGGAAATAAACAACTAATGATAGTTTGCGTCAAATACCACAGAGCTCATGACCAGATTATGGCAGGCGATTAGGTTGATCATATTGTTTTGAATCCACTCTCGATAATATAGCTGGCGCGGGTGGCGGCAGCAATCACACGTGCGTTGCTGCAGTCCTCGACATGATTTGTGACACTTGAACAAGAATCAGGTACAAATGTCTCTCATGGCACGGGGGCGGAAAGGATCGACCTCTTCGTGATGATTAGATTGCCATGTTCCTGTCAAGTTTATAAGTATACGCGCCACATGGTATTCAGTGATTGAGAAAAAGTGGGATTCTGACGTCATCAGAATATCGACTGTTGAGGCGAGAGCATTTGTTTCCAGATAAGCTAGGGCTGTGTACCAAAATGAACAGGAGGGATCAGAATGACAATTGGTAAACAAAGCTGTAACGGCGCCCTATATATATAGTGGCACTGAGACGTTTAGTCGACTGACATGGTGCTTATAACAGCTTTAACCCACTCTGACGTAATGTGGTGTCTCAAAAACTATAACTATAGTAGTACGATGGACACTTTTCTCTTTCTTTCAGCTATTGACGCGACAGAAAGGTGAAAAATGAACAATACGCCGTGACACGTCATGTTGTGATAGAGACAAAGACTTGCAACCTGCTCCTTAGATACTTAACAATTCCATCTCGTTACTTCGCACAAACTGTTATACTCGAGCCCCCCTCCCCCCTTAGCTCCTCTTTACCAGACGGGAGACCTCCCCCTCACACTTTCAGCTGTACTCGTGACACGCACACTCTTTCCCCATTGTCAGAACAATTATCGTCACATGTCAAAACAATGGCTTGTAACCAACAGAAAGAATGCCAACCCACTTGATCATTTGCCCAACCCATTGTAAGAAAACTTAGACAAAGTGGATCCTCAATTACATTTACAAATTGCAGAGGTTTTGAACGTGTGCGTGAGCTCGAATCTTCGGAAATGACATTTTTGCGAAACATAGAATGCAATTGCATAGGTGATATGGCAAATAAAATCGCAATTCATAAAAGAATACTTAAATAGAAATCATTTAACATATCCTTTTTTTCTTAAAGATCACATATATTATACAAAAATTAATAGGGATTTCCTTCAGCATCGAAGTGATAGTGAAACATGATGCACGCTGGAATAGATATGTACCTAAGCTTCAAAACACCTGGGGCGTTAAATAATCAAACTTCGAAAGAGAAATGCCCCACCATATTCAGTAATATGTTAACATTTAACTATCATTAAATTTCCCGCGCCCAGAATTTACTCAACTCAAGATGGTGCAAATATACAATTTTCTACAGATAGTTTAAGGGTTAACCCATTGTGAGAGTGAGTTTTACTCCAATTTCATGCACTAGCACTCCTCAGACACGTACAATTTGATTATGTCAAATCTATAGCTGGGTTCTGCTTTCTCTCTCGTATTCTCTGCTTGCTGTTCTCGTGTGAAGAGAGGAATGGACATCTCAAATGTATTTACAAATAAAAAGTAAAGTCTGTGGTGAACAGTGGCCAGCTATTGAGTCATTATGGGTTGGTGATTATCAATCCGTTCGAGCAATCTCTCGGAGTAGCCGGGCGAATAGTACCTGAGGAATGAGATTTAGGTTAAATTGCCTGGAACAAATCACGCGTTACTATTCTAACTAACTTAACTTGGTGATGGCAGTAACCACGCCCAAGCACTCTCAAACACAAAGATATTTACCTAACAATTTCCTCTGGGTAGCAGCCGTTGATACAGTTGATGTATTCCATCAGAGCAGAGCCAGGTTCTGCTTTGATTTCCTGGACCTTCTTCAGACCACCTGATGTGACAAATAGTCTCCTTGCCTTGGGATCGTGGGGCAATACCTGGAGTGGCAACATGGTAATATGAGGTGGTTACGTGGCAATATTGAATTATGAGTGGTAACATGGTATCTCTGGTGGTATCTGCATGTAAAGCTGTTCCACGGCAGTAACATAGAGGGCAGCCTACCTTTGAGAACTGAGCAACAACATGTTTCAGTATATTAGGTGGTGCATCATGGAGCAGTGGCTCCAATGCTGGGAGATGGACACACTTCTGCAGGATGTTCTTCAACGCCCGCTTAGCCTGAGGAGGAATCAATGCACAAACTGTTTCATATGTTATACTTACTTTTTTGATACTTTTTGAGGGGTTTGACAGGGATTGTAACTGGATTCAGCGTCAGGCGCATACTCCATTTCCTCCAGCAGCACACCAATCGAGCAAGGAGTTGCCATTAGGAGGGGTGTATGGTTGGGTGTATGGTTGGGTGTATGGTTGGGTGTATGGTTGGGAAAGTGGGAATCTCGTCTGTTTGATCAATTACCTTGATCTGTAAGTCCTCTGAGCTGCCTGCCCTCAGGTAGCACTGTAAGAGTGTGGGAAGTACGTTTGCCTGCGCCACTGCTTTTGCGTGTTCTGGAGTATGACGTCCACCCTGGCCTAGTGCCCATGCTGCTGCTGCCTATTGTGATTAGAATTACATCACAAAGTATTCATAACTCAGAAGTCAGAAAGATAAACTTTTGTAACTTAACCCATAGCTGCACTGCATTGAACCAACCAAAAAGAGTGACAATCGAGCTAGCAGTACCTGTATGTGATCTTCACACTCTTCCTGCAGGGCAATGGCCAGCTGAACCACGCCCTTGGAAACAATGACGGCCATGGCCAGATTCTCAGAATGCGCTGCCACATATCCTAGCATCATGATGCCGGGGAGTCTGACATTTCCTGAACTGTCACCCACGTAGTCAATTACAGCTGCTACACCACCAGCATTTACTATCAGTTGTGCTAACTGAAATTAGAATTTGTTAACTTTTTCAGCGAATAGCTACCTGTTTTGATTTCGCGTGGTCACCATAGCAACTGCGACTATATTGCTAAGGCGCGCGAAAATTTGTGCGCTTTTCATCTGAAATCTCATATTTAAGAAGACCCTTTTCAGCGCGCGACACAATGTCTAAGAATGGCAGCGTAGCTTTGTTCAAGCTACACTGGACGTTACGCATGAATGCTCAATTGATAGAGAATGTAACTTTACCTCAGGAGTATGCTTGGCTATTTCTCTGATAAGAGTTGCACAGTTTTTCTTTACAAACTCGTCAGAATCTGAAATGAGGCGGAGTGGGGAATAACATATGATAATTATGGCATATGTGCTCTATCCATAACATTGAGATTGAAATTCCCACCTTTGAGACAGGTGAGGATGTTAGGGAAGATCTCGGCTTCGACAACCATTTCTGCAAGTTCCACTGAGTGTTTGCTGATTTGGGAGAGTGCAGAGAAAACTTGACGCTTCAGTTTAGCATCGGGGTTGAGGGTCAGATTGGCGAGATGAGCAATTGCTCCAGCATCCACAACGGTCTGTGCTAGCTCTGCAAAATGGTGTGGGATATGAAAATATGTGCTCTGTGGTTTAGTGTATAAGAATGTCATAAAGCGTATGACCTATTGTTTATGTTAAAGAGTAAATAGAGATTTGAATAGTTTCGAATAGTATCCCACTTGCACTTGTGTGTCAGGTTAGGTATCAAGTAACCTAATGTTATGCTGCATTGTTAGATTGTTGTGGGTCTTGTCACATAGAAACACGTTTCTATAGAGAGCGGATTCCTAATTGAATCAGTACAACATTAATAGTCATCCCTGAGCCACTTCAACAGTGTACAGTGTACAAGCCCACTGTAAACCACTATACCCTGTCTATATGATCCCTGTAGGTGGACTACCCAAGTACAGTGCACGCTCACTATTATCTATAGTATTGTAAACCAATGATGACCACTCCGAAGTCCCTACTCCCTCTATTCAGGCCCCCTATTCGTCACTCCCGACACAACTTACCTGGAGAGTGCTTGCTGATATCGGAGAGAGCTGACGCAGCAATCCGTTTCAAGGACAACTCCGGTTCCTGAATACAAAGCACGAGGAGTGGCACGGCGCCCGAGTCGACGACAGACTGCGCCAGTTCGGCGTTATGCCGGGCAATGTAACCGAGTGCCCAGGCAGCAGCCTCCTTGACACCAGGGTCAAATTCCTCCAGACAAATGGCAAGGGCATCTAGAGCACCAGAGTCAACGACTGCCTGCAGGGGAGTTGGTTATAGTTACAGCTCGACGTGTTAACAATGGATTCTGTAACCGGTATGACATTAAAGCAGGTGGTATGGTTAACCTGGGCAAGGGGTGGCGAGTGTTTAGCCACTGCTCTAAGCACAAACGCCGCTGCTTTCTTATAGAATCTGTTCTGCTCTGCCAGTGAATAAACGAGCTGCGGCAGGATATCTCCTTTGACCACGGCCTCAGCGAGGTCGTCACTGTAGTTAGCAAGACGGCCGAGGGCGAGGGCCGCTGTTTGTTGTACGGAAGGCACGATGTCGAGCAGGAGTGGTCGGAGGAGTGACATTACTCCTGGGGGTTTGGGGTTGTATGAGGAGTGACATTACCCCTGGGGGTTTGGGGTTCTATGAGGGGTGACATTACCCCTGGGGGTTTGGGGTTCTATGAGGGGTGACATTACCCCTGGGGTTTGGGGCTGTAGTATGAGGAGGGAATAAGAGGTGGTCAGGAGGACAACTATAACACAGGGAAACAAACCAGCGATTATCTGACACAGATGACAGATTCAGATGAAAAATGCAATTAAGTTGACTGCTATAACAAACTTATGGGTTGAGTTCAAATACTTATTTTATAGCACCGAGCGAATGTACCTATATCATTCGAACATTCATTTATGGTTTAAATTTGAGTCCCCCATACGCAAACGGTGGGTGGTATAATGAGATGCTGTGGTCACAGTATGATGTCAACTAACCAGCATTTTGGAGAGTCTCAATGTTCTGGGGCCTCGTGGACAGATCAGCAACAGCCTGCACAAACGCTGTCCTCGCTTTCTGGTATTGTTCGAAAACTGGGGGAGGAGGGGATATGTGAAAATATGCATTAGCAGTGTGTGTGTGTGTGTGTGTGTGGGTGTCAGTGTGCTTTTGTGTATGGGTTTGTTCTTTCTGTACTTTCAGTGTATATTTGTCTGTCTGCGAGTGTCTCGTGTGGTCGGTTAGTCTGTGAGAGTGGATTTGTAGAACATGTAGGTATACAATAGCACATATAAAACACATCTGGAACTTGTAGGAGACCACCCCAGACCACATGTCACGTGACCTACATCACTGGGTATACATGCATGTTACCTTCTGCTCCCACAGCGTAGTTACACTGTTGACTTGTGTATACCGTTCATACAGTGCAGACTGTTTCCTCGTGTATAAATTTGACATCTGTGTGTGGTGTGTGTGTTTGTTGAATGTTGATGTGTCTGAGGGTGTTTATGTGTGTATTTGTTTGTGTGTATGTGTGTGTGTGTGTGTGTGT
>CAMPET010000097.1:165302-178171 GCA_946803715.1 Beroe ovata
GTGTGTGTGTGTGTGTGTGCATAGTTAAATAGACCAGTAGTTTACCGTATTTGACATAAGTATTTATACTTGGCATAATGTTATAATTTAATTCCTTTAAGTAGGTTCAAATTTCTGCATTGCCGAATAAGGACAAGTCAAACATGGTATGCGAGAAGCTAAGAGTTATGAGACATACATTACAAATTTTTAAACAACAGATGTAAGTCAAGAAAAGTAAGATTAAACATCACTAATCGACTCTCATCAATTGTTTGACAGAATTTTTCAAGTTATGCAAAAAGAAGCGAAGCCAGCTAGGATTGGAAATAAACAGAAAGTTCTAGATTTAGGCATCTTCTTCCTCTTCCTCCTCGTCGAATTCTCCCTCTTCCTCAGCGGTAGCGTCCTGGTACTGCTGGTACTCGGAAACCAGGTCGTTCATGTTGCTCTCAGCCTCAGTGAACTCCATCTCGTCCATGCCCTCACCAGTGTACCAGTGGAGGAAAGCCTTCCTTCTGAACATAGCGGTGAACTGCTCGCTGATCCTCTTGAAGAGCTCCTGGATGGCGGTGCTGTTGCCGATGAAGGTGGCGGACATCTTGAGTCCTCGTGGTGGGATGTCGCACACAGCGGTCTTCACGTTGTTAGGGATCCACTCCACGAAGTAGCTGCTGTTCTTGTTCTGCACGTTGAGCATCTGCTCGTCTACCTCCTTCATGGACATCCTGCCTCTGAACATGGCAGCCACGGTCAGGTATCGGCCGTGTCTGGGGTCGCATGCGGCCATCATGTTCTTGGCATCGAACATCTGCTGTGTCAGCTCTGGGACGGTGAGAGCTCTGTACTGCTGTGAGCCTCGGCTGGTGAGTGGGGCGAATCCTGGCATGAAGAAGTGGAGACGGGGGAAGGGAACCATGTTGACGGCGAGTTTCCTCAAGTCAGCGTTCAGCTGGCCAGGGAACCTCAGGCAGGTGGTGACTCCAGACATGGTGGCGGACACCAGATGGTTGAGATCTCCGTAGGTGGGTGTGGTCAGTTTCAGGGTTCTGAAGCAGATGTCGTAGAGAGCCTCGTTGTCGATGGCGAAGGTTTCGTCTGTGTTCTCAACTAGCTGATGGACTGATAGGGTGGCGTTGTACGGCTCGACAACGGTGTCTGATACTTTGGGTGAGGGGACGACTGAGAATGTGGTCATGATCCTGTCGGGGTACTCTTCACGGATCTTGGAGATGAGAAGGGTTCCCATTCCTGAAGATAAGATTTGGTTATGAACTGCTAAATGATAAGAGACAAGGTTTTGAATGAAATAGGGAACAAACACCGTTATCTACAAGTAAAACAGCGCTCTAACCTGATCCAGTGCCACCACCAAGGGAGTGAGTGAGCTGGAATCCCTGGAGACAGTCACAGCTCTCGGCTTCCTTCCTCACGACATCCAAAACAGAGTCGACGAGCTCCGCTCCCTCGGTGTAGTGTCCCTTGGCCCAGTTGTTTCCGGCTCCAGACTGTCCGAACACGAAGTTGTCCGGTCTGAAGATCTGTCCGAAAGGTCCGGATCGGACGGAGTCCATGGTTCCTGGTTCCAAGTCGACAAGCACGGCTCGGGGCACGTATTTGCCACCGGTGGCCTCGTTGTAGTACACGTTGATCCTCTCCAGTTGGAGATCGGAGTCACCGTGGTATGTTCCGGTGGGGTCGATGCCATGTTCGTCGGAGATAACCTCCCAGAACTGAAATAGAGAGAATTGTTGAATATTGCCTACATACTATATAAGCTTTGAGTGTGAGATTGGGAATATCAGAATGGATGACAGGAAAATTTACCTTAGCTCCAATCTGGTTACCGCACTGTCCGGCTTGCAAGTGAACGATTTCTCTCATGGTTGAATAGTAGAGTAAACTGATAAAGTAAGAGTTGAGCTTGACAAAGCAGACTAAAACGAGAAATGAGAAGTGAGCGCTGCCTTTTATCGCTCTCCCCGTTGTGCCTCTCCCCCTGGTAACGCTGTGCTGCCATGGAGATAATTGAATCACAACAGTCTTGCTGCCTCTCACCACTCTCAATTTTGTCCGTTAGTGTGAAACATAACCCCCTCAACTCTCTGTGGGACCATTAGCGCCACCTGCCTCTACTCCTCTCTCTCATGCTGATGCATGGTGGGGAGGGACAGAGCGCAATGAGTTGCATGCTAATGCTGGTGTTTGACCTGGTTGCGAGGGTACAGCAAGAAAACAGAGGTTGCTGCACAGCAACGTGTCACCAGCACACACTCATGTCACACTGTCACAATGTGTGGATCACTAGAGAGTGGGGGGGGTTCAATTTTGCATTTCGTTCCCTGGTAACATTTGACAAGAACCGTAACTATAGATCACAAAACTCCAGGGGAGTCAGAGTGTCTGAACTTGAACTCAGGATACCATATGCAACCTAATTGGAATCATTCCCTCTAACTGTGAATTTATCGGTGTGAACTCTAGATCAGAATCTATCCGTATGCACTTGCAGGTACTTGACATGCCTCCGAATTATCAGGACTCCCCACCAAATTCTGACACACTCACAGACAATGACATCGCGAACGCGACTCTTACTTCTATACTCCACTGTACATTGGACTTTGATGTACCTTGTACTATGCACTGTTATTGTCAAACAAGAAGTCGAAAATGTGGGGTTCAGTACAGACCAGTCTGTTGTCAATTTTCAAAATTTGCATCCCTCGTTAACACTTATGGGCGTGGCCATTATCATTTTTACTTATACTAGTCACTCGTCCTATTCTAACCATTTGAAATAGAGAGAGTACGAATAAAGGAGATAGTTCTAAAACGTCTGTGTTGAATCCTCTGAAACAGCCCCCAGGCCATCAAACACAAGGACAGGCTAAGTTCTGTGTTAACCTAGTGATCTACCTTCAAAATCAAATCAAGGGCGTTAATTACCCATTACCCCTTATCTGCTCCTTAATGGCCAATTCAATTGATCAGCATTCGGGAAAAGCTTCCCATAGGATTGCGTTGACACCAGTACGCAATTGGTCAAGACAGGGTTCTGTTACGAATGGAGGACTTATTCGTCATAACGTGCTGACACCGCTGCATAACACTGACGCAGATCCGTTGACACCAGTTCACGGTACCTGCGTCATGACAGGGTCCTGTTACGAATGGAGGACTTATTCGTCATAACATGCTGACACCACTGCATAACAGTGATGTAGGAATGCGTTGACACCAGTTTACAAAAGCAACGTCATGACACAGACAGGGGTCTGTGACGAATGATCAGCTACTCATTCGTCACAATTTGCTGACACAACTGCATAAGTCTTGCATTTAATCGCGTCGACACCTGTTCACCATTCACAGTACCTAAATCACAGTACCTAAATCTGTCTACGTCATGACAGGTCTCTGTGACGAATGAAGTATTCATTCGTCAATCGTCATACCTACTTGCTGACACCACTGCATACTCCGACTGCATAAATCCGACTTTCACTTAGGAATCTGCACACACTAGTTTACAAAACGGAAACCAACGTCATGACCTACGTCTCTGTGACGCCACTGCAAAACTTTTACGTAGGATTGTGTTGACACCAGTATAGTTATACAATACATCATGACATTGTGATTGACAGGGTTCTGTGATGAATAGGCTTCTCATTCGTCAGATTTTAATAACTCACTGATGCCACTGCATCAGTGAGACAGTGAATGAGAATCAATCAATCAAAAGTTCTTCTGAATAGAGCTGGGATGTCTTCATTGAAATTTGAAAGCCTAAAGCTTGGTGATCTCTGGTTAGGCGGTGTCAGAAATAAGTGGAAAACTAAAGTTATTGCGGTAAAAAAGAATTGCTGCGTTATTGTTGCCTTGGTGAGAAGTAAAATGCTTGCCATTTTGTTGCGTTAATGATGCGTTATTTTTGCCTTATTGTTGTGTTATTGTTTTCTACATTTAAGGCGCTTGTTGCGGTATTGTTGCGGTATTGTTGTCTTATTGTTGCATCGACACCGGCACAAGTTGCCCTCATGACACCACTGCAAACTATGACGCAGGATTGCGTTGACGCCAATATGCGGTACATTATGACAGGGGCCTGTGACGGATGGAGGACTTATTCTTCATAACTTGCTGACACCACTACATATGATAACTCTGACTTGGGAATAGTATTCAACCTCTATTACAACAGAGTTCACTCTGTGTGAGGGAAAGTGGTCACGGTGTCGAGGGAACTTCAACTGGCGTCAGTGAAACTGAAAGTGATGTCATTGTCAGACGGAAAAATGCTGTCATTGTCAATAAAAATGGTGTTAGGAAAAATGGTGTCAAGAAAATTAATGGTCAGTAAAACTTAGAGATGTTGGGAGGAAGAGCGGTGTCAAGGGAACTGGTGTGGAGAGACAAATTGCACTAACTAAGCAAGGAAACTGGTAGTGGTAGGGGTATCAGTAAAAGTGTTGTCCGGAGATAAGTGCTGTCGAACTCGAAGAACCTGGTGTCAAGACAGTGATTTTATAGGAGTGCTGAGCAACAAGGAAACTGGTGTCGAGAAAGTTGGTCTCAAGAAACCGGTGTCAAGCTAAGTGGTGCCAGGATCGTGAAAATTCTGTCAAGTAACTGTAAGGTTTTGTCACTTCAAGCTATATCAGGAGTGTTGTCAAACTCAAACTGGTGCCAGTTAAATTTGAAAGTGTTGCATTGTCAAAAGGAAAGGAGCTGTCAAAGATCCTTGTACATATTAACTTTAAGACAGTTATTGCAGGAGAGAGTGGTGTCAAAAGAAAAATTTGAGAGCTGAATTTGATGACAATGGTCAAGGGAATTAAAAGCAAAACTGATGTCAAGAAATGTGGTGACAAGAGAAAACTGATGTCAAGGCCGAAAGTACTGGTGTCATGACAGTGTCACCGAGATTTGCGAAGAAGTGCGGCTGCAAGAATTAGAAAGGTGGTACGTCAACCTAAAGGGAGAAATTGCTGTCTAGATCAAGATGAAGAAACAATATCAATATGAATAAGTGGGGTCAGGAGAACTGTCAATGGTCAAGGAAACATAAGAATGTGACACTTCCACTTCCAGTGAAGATGATTTCCGGATGTTAAAAATAAATGCAAATGTCAGACTCTGAAGGAAACTGGCATGGTACCTACTGGTAGTGGTACTGGTTTCAGTGCTGAGTGCAGGTAGTGTGTAGTGGTTCCAGTGCAGCCAGTTTCAATGAAAGTATTCATGTCAGGAGAAAAAGTCATTTCAACTTCCATTATTCATGGTATCGAGGAAACTAAAATCAAAGAAAGTGATGTATGGCGGATCAGAAGGCTCACCCGGAATTTGTATCTCTGAAAAATATATCCACCTAAGGTGTATCAGGAGAATCAACAAATTCTGACTTGACCCCAGAGAAGCGCAACGTGGATCAGAAGGGTCACCTTATAGTCCTAAGATGAACCCTGTGATCCACGTGCGGAGCAGAAGGGTCAAATTCTATTTTTAGAGATAAAATTCCGGGTGAGCCTTCTGATCCGCCATAGTCATTAGCTCGTTAAAAATAACTATAAGCTCATCTGCGATTACTCAGTGTCTGCACCAGTGTATGTGTGTTGTTCCCACATTGCGTGACCCAACCTGTTTCTATTTCTACTCAGTGAACTGTATCAAAATTTTCGGAAGAATTTCGCAAAACAGTGCTCGACTTCGTTGGAAGGAGCAATATTATGGAATGTGGAAGCAATAATGACAATAGTTTTGGAAAACTAGTTCTTGTCATTATTGCTTCCATACTCAGTGAACTGAAAAGTCGTAGTTTGTGTCACGCTGCGTGGAAATATACGCCATACGCGAGGTCAAGATGGTATACTATGAAGGCATCTTGATCTAGGGCCGTGTGTTCGGGGATCATTGACTGCTACCCCAGCACACATGTACTCCAGCATAATTTCCCCGATACAAGTGAAACAAGTTATTTATTGGAAACATGACTGTTGGCATCAAGGCTACAAAGTTCACATTAACATATTGAAATTCATTCTAAAGCCAGGGTCAATAAGCTACGAGACATTGTGTAAAGCAGAACGCTTGTAGATGAAATCAATATGTTATATACAAAATAAAAACATCAAGACAAAATATTTACACGACTGCTTCACAGAACCAGAGCCAGCTAGGATTGGAAGTAAAAGAATTGAATTAGGAGTTCTAAATTTAGGCCTCCTCTTCTTCCTCCTCCTCGTCGAATTCTCCCTCCTCCTCAGCGGTAGCGTCCTGGTACTGCTGGTACTCGGAAACCAGGTCGTTCATGTTGCTCTCAGCCTCAGTGAACTCCATCTCGTCCATGCCCTCACCAGTGTACCAGTGGAGGAAAGCCTTCCTTCTGAACATAGCGGTGAACTGCTCGCTGATCCTCTTGAAGAGCTCCTGGATGGCGGTGCTGTTGCCGATGAAGGTGGCGGACATCTTGAGTCCTCGTGGTGGGATGTCGCACACAGCGGTCTTCACGTTGTTAGGGATCCACTCCACGAAGTAGCTGCTGTTCTTGTTCTGCACGTTGAGCATCTGCTCGTCTACCTCCTTCATGGACATCCTGCCTCTGAACATGGCAGCCACGGTCAGGTATCGGCCGTGTCTGGGGTCGCATGCGGCCATCATGTTCTTGGCATCGAACATCTGCTGTGTCAGCTCTGGGACGGTGAGAGCTCTGTACTGCTGTGAGCCTCGGCTGGTGAGTGGGGCGAATCCTGGCATGAAGAAGTGGAGACGGGGGAAGGGAACCATGTTGACGGCGAGTTTCCTCAAGTCAGCGTTCAGCTGGCCAGGGAACCTCAGGCAGGTGGTGACTCCAGACATGGTGGCGGACACCAGATGGTTGAGATCTCCGTAGGTGGGTGTGGTCAGTTTCAGGGTTCTGAAGCAGATGTCGTAGAGAGCCTCGTTGTCGATGGCGAAGGTTTCGTCTGTGTTCTCAACTAGCTGATGGACTGATAGGGTGGCGTTGTACGGCTCGACAACGGTGTCTGATACTTTGGGTGAGGGGACGACTGAGAATGTGGTCATGATCCTGTCGGGGTACTCTTCACGGATCTTGGAGATGAGAAGGGTTCCCATTCCTGAAGATAAGATTTGGTTATGAACTGCTAAATGATAAGAGACAAGGTTTTGAATGAAATAGGGAACAAACACCGTTATCTACAAGTAAAACAGCGCTCTAACCTGATCCAGTGCCACCACCAAGGGAGTGAGTGAGCTGGAATCCCTGGAGACAGTCACAGCTCTCGGCTTCCTTCCTCACGACATCCAAAACAGAGTCGACGAGCTCCGCTCCCTCGGTGTAGTGTCCCTTGGCCCAGTTGTTTCCGGCTCCAGACTGTCCGAACACGAAGTTGTCCGGTCTGAAGATCTGTCCGAAAGGTCCGGATCGGACGGAGTCCATGGTTCCTGGTTCCAAGTCGACAAGCACGGCTCGGGGCACGTATTTGCCACCGGTGGCCTCGTTGTAGTACACGTTGATCCTCTCCAGTTGGAGATCGGAGTCACCGTGGTATGTTCCGGTGGGATCGATGCCATGTTCGTCGGAGATGACCTCCCAGAACTGAAATAGAGAGAATTGTTGAATTATGCTTTACTACGAAGCTTTCTATGTGAGGAAATGGGATAGGAATCGTCAGAATGGAAACAGTGAAAACAGGAAAATTTACCTTGGCTCCAATCTGGTTACCGCACTGACCGGCTTGCAAGTGAACGATTTCTCTCATGGTTGGAGTGTGATAAAAGTTGAGTAAAACAAAGCAGACAAAACGATGGTGTAGCCTAACCTTTGCCTTTTATTTCTAGTCCCCTAAATCCTAACGCTAGGATGTCATGGAGATTTAAACAACAAAATTGTTTTTGTAAGTTATTATGGAACAATATTAATATTTAAGTCGTAAAGTAGTACAAAATTTCTCAAAAAGGAACATACGTTAATATCCAAAATAACTGATAGAGCAAAATGATTAAATATTAACGTTCTTGAAAAATTTGGGTTTTTCAAAAATAATTGCATGGGTATACCCTGCAAGTTTTGTGTCACTTTTATCCAACGCGATATTATGCTTTGTAGATTGGATGGCTTCAGTGCGCGTCTCGGCGGGATATCTTATTTCTTTCGCGCGCGTGTCCTAATTTCATTGTTTATTGTAAACGAAACAATATACCGCCGGTTGAATATTCCCGTGATACAACGCGGAATCCATGCTGTGCGGCCCAAATTTGCCTATTTGTCAGATTTTATGTGACTTGTGAGTCAGACATTTTGAGATCATGGTGCATCAGCATGCGCCGGTGCACACGCAGTGCGCCCTTATCGAAGGCTTTCGATCGCGATCAAGAATTAATAGAGGTCAGATAAAATCTGCATGGCCTGGCATGGGCAGTCAAGCCCGAATCTTGCAGCCGATATAAGTGAATGTGATACTTAATTCATCGCCCCAATGCAATTTTTGAAAATTCTAATTTTAATTGATATATTTCCTTTTCGGTAAAACAGACTTGAATCGACGTATTTTCAGGCGATGAAGGGTAAAAATGCTTCCTTGGCGAGTTATGAGCTATTACTGGCACATCCCAAACCGTGTGCACACGGTGAAGGAGTTCGTTCAGTTGAATCATTAAAATCTAATTTCAATCATTAAAATTAAGTCTTAATAATGGTCTCACCGTCTCAGCTCTAGCTTAAGCTATGCACTTAATAATTCAATCTCATTTCAAATAAACTTCATATTTCATTGATTTGTGTTTGTTTCAGTTTTAAATTATTTTCAAATCCACACCATGTAGAATTTGACAATGTATCACTATCATGATGCCGATGTTGGATGTTAATATCAATCAATAAATATAATCGTGTCTGACATAATCATATTAATCATATTTACAGTTACACGTGTAACTAATACTATGATAAGTAACTCAAAATGATCATGTTCACTGTTCATTTGAAATTGCATAATGATGCAGATGCATTATAAATATTAGTGATGTCATTTCAATTCACAATGAAGTTGTACATTATTAAATATACATGTGCATTGTAAGTCCTCTTCAGCAAGTCCTCTGCAGTCTATAATAAGTATAACTTGTAAGTATAATCGGCAAAATTCTGATCGCGGATCTTCATTATGAAGTTCATACATTACTACTCAGGGAACTCCAGGACAATATCCTCATGTGGATGATTTGCAGCCAGCTGGGCCAGCTGCTTCTGGTAGAATACAATCTTCTTCACCAAAACGTCCTGATCTTCGCGAAGCTCCTCCAACTTCCCCAGTACTGCAGGATCAAGCCCGGGCGCCCCGTCTTCTGTCATGAGTCGCAGCTGCTCACTGAGCTTCGCATTGTCCCTCTTTAAACGTACAGCTTCTCTCGCTATTTCCTTCGCCCCATTGGGCATCTTGCACTCGTGGAGCAGCCTTATTTCCTGGTACGGGTGACATGAATTTATCATTATCAACAATTTGCTATTTTTCCAATGCATGTCGTCAACATAATCAGGGTCGCGCTCCTCACCTCCTCTAAGTCGTTCTCTCGTTCGGCAACCCCGGTGAGACGCCGTCTTATTTCCGAGAGCAGCCCGTTCTTTCTCTTCATATCCTCCTCTCCGCGTGATAGCTTGTCCTGCAGCTCGGTGATCAACTCAGCTTTCTCTGTCAGCTGAGGGGAGGTGATGTCATGGCCGCGGGCTTGACCACGTGTAAATCACTGACAGATGCTGGAATATTCATACCACCCACCTGTCTCTCTAATCCGGTCATACTCTCAGCTCTCTCGATATCAGCTTCCCTTTGGCAAGAGTCCAGCTTGAGCTGCAGCTCCGTTATAGCAGCTTCATTTTGACCGATCTTGTCCTTCAGCCCTGCATTTTCCTCAGCTCGACTATCCAGCTCACTCTGGATTGAGCTAACTTTCTTCTCTGTGACTTTGAGTTTCTGGTCGGACATCTTCAGTTTATCTTCAGCAAGTTTAAGTTTTTCTGCTAGAGGATTCTTTTCAGGAGCAGTTGAGTCAGCGTGCTCTTTCTGAAGCGGATTTGGGAGTTACTGAGTGAGTGTGCCTCAAATTTATATAAGACTAAAGACACGTGAAGAATTACCAAAAGTGTAAAAGATTTCTGCGTCTAACCTCTTTCATTTCTAGCTGTTCCTTGAGTTGGGCGTTGTCCCTCTGCAACTTCTCGATAACTCTTTTCATCGCATTGATCACTCGTTCCAGTTCCATCACAGATTTGCCAGACGGGGGAGGGGGAGCTGGGACACTTTTACCTGGGGGTATACAGGTTCGACAAACCGAGGGGGTACAATGAAGAGGTAGTGCACAAAGGGGGATCAAGACACTCGAAGCACCCCACTTATTTATTTTTTGTGAGGAAATGCCGAAGAGGAAGTGCTTTTCCCGTGAAAGAGAGAAAATGAAAGTGAATGCGGGTTCACTATAGAATACCCTGAATAGAATTAGGCTTCAGCACGTCTGCGTATGCCTGTAGATCGTTGACACGGCTTGTCAGTCGTGGTAATTCCAGTTCTGCACGTTCTGCTCGTAACTTCACTGATAACAACTCGTGCTCGCACTCTATCAGCCGTTTAGCTTGGCTACCATTCTCCTAATAGTGTGATGAGATGGTGAGTGATTCAGTGAGGTGAGAAATTGAGTGGAGTCGTGCGACACATGTGGTGGAAAAGGGGGCGTTACCTCTCTTAGTCTGTCAAAATCCTTGACCAGATCCCCATTCTGACATGATTCTTGTAGCTGCTTCTCCAGGCCTGATATCGTGCTCCTCAGGACTGCAATAGTAGAATCTCGCTCCGCGATCGGGTTGGTTATGTCACGCTTTAGGTCGTCTTGGAGTTGGGCGTTGTCACTTTCCAACTCGAATATCCTCTTTTTCAATTCCTATTTGCGGGTCATACATTAAATATTAAACTATCGTGCTTTTGCCAAAGTGGCGGTCTAAGAATCAAAACCAAATTCATTAAGAAATCTGCTGTGTGTTACCTGAGTATAAATCTGCGTATCCGTGTATCCAATAGGAGTAGGTTTCTCACTTTTAGAGTTCAGTTTGAGAGCGTTTTTCAGCTTTGTGTTGAGGAGCACTTTCTCTCTATCCATCCGCTCAATAGTATCTCTCATTGAGCTGTTCTGTTTGGTGAGTGTCTCAATCTCATTGCCCTTCTTCTCGATCTGTTTCTTCTGGTTTTCTATCTGAACAATCGACATTATAGTATCGACATAAGTTATTGGAATACACGCCTTGACACCAACTTTGGGAATCAATTGTTGTTACAATAAAACGTACCTTTTTTCCCCATTTCTTATTATCAAGCCACGCATCAATCACAGTTCCAGGCGGCCTGGAAGCGGCTTCCTGTTTCAATGCCTCAACTTCTCGCTCCAGTTCGGCTATTCGCTGATTGTCTGCTCTGTTTCCAGGGGGTTGCTTAGCAGGTAGGGTCATCGTGGACTTCAGTTTCGCTACTTTCTCACGCTGGACTGTCAGTTGTTTCTGTAGAGTGTCTATCTCAGCAGCTTGTCGAGGGTTTGACTTGGCTGCTAGCTGCGACTCAGCTATGTTCCTCTGTGGACGGTTGGTTAGATAGTTGGCTTACTTTGGATTAATAAACTAGCAGGTTCTGGTTTGAGTTATTTACCTCTCTTATCGCTTCATCCCTCTCTTTCTGTAGCTTGGCAACTCTGAATTTGAGACTATCGCTATCTGTCCTGTCCTCCTTTGCCCCTGCCTCCATCACCACAACGTTCTCACGCATCTTGCCCTCTATCAATGTCGTCATTTCCCGTCTGACTGATGCCAGAGCGTCCTTCAGCTTCGCAATTTCCTCTTCCTTCTCAGCTAACTTAGCAGATTCTGTCTTGGGTCGCGGAGATTTGGCCCTCTTCAGTGTTTTCAACTCCGCTCCCAGCCCGCTACTTTCAGCTAACAGATCTGCATTCTTCTTGTTCAATTCACTGATCTCCCCTGTTAACTTCTTAGCTTTGCGCTCGTGTTCACTTTTCAACTTCTCTGTGTCTTTCTCGTAGCTCTTCTGATTCGCTACCCTCTCAGTTTTCAAGTCACTGACAAAGTTATTAATAATTTCTTTCATCTACAAAACATGATGATCGGTACAATTACAATAGTGATGCTACCCTGGTATAGTACAAACATACAGGAATGCCGACCTGATTTCCTGTCTCAGTTTGAAGATGCTGTCCCTGAGAAGCGCGTTTGCTTTATCCTGCTCTAGAATCAGCTCCTCCAGTTCAGCTCTCTTGTGTGGTGTTGGTGCAGTTCCTATCTCCTGCAGCGACGTCAATTCTGCGGAAAGTTCTTGGAACTTGGCCAGCCAATCTTTCTCCTGGTAAACAACAATGTATGATAAGGCACAAGCATTGATAAGTAGAATCTGCTGTTCATTATGAGATTATGGTAGGGGGTCGCGCGCGCTAGCTCCCCGCGAAAATGGTACAGATCATTTTCAGTTGCTTTTTTTCAACACTGAAATTGCGTTCGGCGACCGCGCCCTGGCGATGATTACGGCGATTAACGAATCATTGCTTGAAATAAGAGTGGATGTAGCATAAAATTCAACCAAACCAACCTTCAAACTATGTTCCTTGGACTGTTTCTCCAGCTCCTTTTCATGTTTCGCCTGGACTGTATGTGCCTCTGCACGCAGCTCCTGTAGCATGTCTTGGTATTTCTTGAGAGCATCGTCCTTTTGATCTATGCGCTCATTGAGAACTGATATTGCTTGTTGGGCTGATGCTTGAGATTTCTGAAATGATGGCAGAATCATCAGTTACCTTGCTGAAACTGTCAAACTTTGCTATTTCGAGACGCTATCGCA
>CAMPET010000097.1:181037-243010 GCA_946803715.1 Beroe ovata
AGGGTGAGAGGGTGTGTCAGGGTGAGAGGGTGTGTCATGGTGAGAGGGTGTGTCAGGGTATGTAGAAACTAGAAACGTGGGTGTATAATAGAATAACGAGAAGGTTCAATTTGGTCCACGAGCAAAATAGGTGTCCACTGTCCACAATCACATTCCACGTACATGATGTTGTACGTACATGATGTTGTTATTACTTCATTCAAACTGTCTGGCGGCTACGCGTGATGGGTATTGCCATCGATCACTTTCATCTCCCACAAATCAGTTTGACTGCACTTGAGGGGGTCGATGAGAGCACTTCAAGGGAGTTACCACACGACTTGCTAATAATAACAGCTTCATTCCCTGAACACTACAAATTGAAAAGCCCCTGGGAGTCGCAAGTCCTGTAAGTTAACTGATTAATTGTCTGTAATCACGTGACCACACTGACCAGCTTCTGACACGTTATTGGTTCCTACCACACCAGTCTCCTTGCCTTAATATGATTAACGTGTTAACGTGTACCACTGCAGCAGTACGGCTTGTGGTGCTGCTAAATCTCAGTGTTTATGATCGGCAGTTCATTGCCACATCGCTCACTATTATCTCTGTGTCCGTGTGTGTGTGGGTGTTGTCATCCGCAGTTTTCACCACCCTCAGTTTCTAATACCTATGTTACATATCCAGAGAGTAAAGCCCCACCGAGTACAGGTAATTAATAATACCTGCCAAATTCCCTCCCTCCGCTATATTCCTCTTTGAGCACGTGGAAACCGTTTAATCCCGAGATAGTTTATTAAAAACTGGGGCAACGAAAAGCACTGTATGCGATCTATTATAAACTTGTGTTCACTTTGCATTATCTCACACCATACACCACTGGCAAACATTGTGCTATCTGCATGAAGGTGATAACACAGCTAACATGATTTTCACTTCATTCAGATGTAAGGGTTTCAGAATAGAAAAGTATTGGTAATTTCCAAAACGTAATCACGTCCAAATTAGTTCCAAACATTGCTACTCGACCATCAACAATTCTCACAAAAACTTGTTATTCAACTTGGCTTTCCAACCTCAGGATCATCAGAAACGCGCGTACAACTACCACTCCAGCCGGCTGACTCTGCATCGGCTCACTCCGCCGCCCATCACCAGCATACTGCCACCGACACAGCAACCAGAGCAGCGCATAGGCCGCTCGTCCCGCATACAAACCTCCAAACTCTTCCAGAAGTTGTCCAGCCCGTTCCACGCATCTCCCTTCCTCGCTCCCAAACAGACAGAGGAGCAGCGCCGAGCTACGCTCAGTAAAGTACGACGGATCCGCACTTCCAAGGACGGTTCCGTGATAGCAATCTCGTGTGACGGTAGCATGGCATTTTCATACCTCTCACGAGTTTCGCACAAGAGCTACTGGATGAGGGAGCTACGACTCAAGTCGGAGTCACAACTCCGGCATTGCATACAGCGGATCAAACAACAGATCGGGGCTATCGTGTTTTATCTGGTGTTTGCAGGAATACTCCGCCTCTACTCGTATGCGAGATGGAGCTAGGGTGTATGGGAGTGGCAAAGTTGAGAAAGAAAGAAGGAAGGCGGAGATCTTTGAGAATCGATACATCAACTTTTGCTTTTTGTTTGCTGAGAACTATAATTGTAACTCTTATTTTAACTCTATTCAAATCTAATTTTGACTCTACTTTTAATTAACTCAATTTAAAAACAAGTGAATATTCGAGGACGGATATGCAATTATTTTTACCCCCGAGCTTTATCGCTCGATCTTTGTCATTTTCACGATGATAGTGATAGTAATTGGACCATGGACAAGTTGCTATGTTTTAAATATTACACATTGTTGCGCAATGCTTGTTTTATTTGGCTTGATTGAAAATTTAAAAGTTTCAAGGTAAGAATTCTATGAATTGCCAAATCGGTGAAAAAGGCGCGTGACAAAACTCAACAAACCTTGGCAAGTTTTTCAGCAAGTTCTTTCTTTTCGGCGATGAGTGCCCGGACCGCCTCGCCGAATCTCTGTTGTCTCTGAAGGGGGACAGCCCCAGTATACTGTCCCCTCAGGTAACATATCGTCCTGGACAGGAGATGGACATGGGACACCACCTTCTTGTGTTGAATGTTCTGTATCTGGGACTGATCTGCTAACTTGGACTCCATGACCAGCAACTTGTTCTGGTCCTGTAAATATGTGATATGTGTGAGATATAGCGACTATAACAATTGATCACTAGGGTGAAGTTTCGCGGTATGTTTGTGGTATTGCTGTATAAAAACCTACCTGTGCAAGTTTGATCTTGAATTCCTCAACCAACTTATTTGACTCAATTTCCCGGCTTTGTGCTTCAACTAACTTCTGTGTAAGCAGACCTATGTGATTTGTTACGAGTTAGCTATTAGCTAACACAAATTGCGGCGATTTCATTCGTGTAGCGACTTTATACTTTCATGTATCTGTAATTTCAAAGAAGGTACTAAGGTACCTGAAAAATGCCAAGTTTTAGTAACTAAAACTACTCATCTGACCGATAGTGAGTTTGTCGTCTGTCTGTTTTTGCATCTCAGCCAGGGTAAGTCTGTACTGTTCTATCTCCTTATCTCTCTGATCTTTGCGGGCTAGCAAGGTCCTAGTCTGGTCGGCAGAGATGTCGGCCGCGGTCTGAGCTCGCTTTACCTCCCCCTGAAGCGCTACTACCTGCTTCTCCAGCATCTGACAAAGAGAGATGAAATATGTTAGGGAAGCTTTCACCATCAAAACCAGTTTCAAAATGACTTGTTTGTTATGTGATTCCATCCTCGAGGAAGCAATGTGCACGTCTATGACTATCATTAATTTGCATTAATATCAATATCAAAATTTAACACCAGTAGGTAGCTGTACAGGTGAATCTCTGGAGCTCGACCACGATCCTTACCACTGTTGTGGAGTCCTTGCTGCCGACCTTGGTAGCTTCTGCCAAGTCTGCAGTCAGTGTTTTCTCCCTGTCCTGTAGACTCTTGTTCTTCTCCACTAGGTCAGAGAACTTCTGCTCGAGAGTGGAGTTCCTCTCCTCCAGCTCTTGAGTAACGGACAGCAACTGTGCAGTAGGGGGAAGGGTAGGTATCATTGTGGCTGAGATAGACCTACCTTACTATAGGTACTGCCAAACACCTCAGATTTCTATCCTTAGAGAATAATGCGTACAACCTATTCTCTAAGGATAGAAATCAGAAGCTTGCAGAAATATCCCAAAGATAGGTATGCCGAATGATATCGGACCTTGGAGTGTTTCTTGATAGCATGGCTAGCTTTCTGCTTCTCATTGACTAATTCAACCTCCATACTGTAGATCTTATCTTCAATGTTGGTAGTCTCCCCGTCTCGTGTAGGCTCATTCACCGCTGCCAATCTCTCCTCCAACCTCTCACACCTGCAGTCACGGAACTAATCACACATCGGTGAATTATAGTCAAGGTTCGTTAAAGGCACTGCCTAAGTAAACTAGCTAGTTGAGACTTGAGATCCGCGGATGATTGAGAATTTAGTTCATTTCAGAACGCAGTGGAAGTTCTTAGTCATGATTCATGAAAGTTATCTATAATAATCCGAGCAAATAGAGAGCAGTACGTCATAACCTCTGTGTTTTCAAGAGAAGTTCTTTTTGGCATTCAGCCAGTTCTGTCTGGGCTTGATCACTCTCCTCCCTAGCTTTATGGAGTTGCTGGGTAGCTTCTTGTAACAGTGACTCTTCTTCCAAGATTTTGCGATATTTGAGTGTAATGCTTGTGTACAACTCGTACAGTTTCTCAACATCTCTCTGTAGGTGTATGTTGATTGATTGTGCTTCTCTAGGGCTAATATCATATCAGTATGGAGGAATGCACTCGTGGACATTAGACATGATCTGTACACTTTATCATCACCTGGGGAACACATGTTAGGAGCTGCTCCCTCAGCTGATTGATATAGTTGGTAGCTGCATCTTTGTACTGTTCCAACCATGACACCCTCTCTCTTGTCTCCCTCACTCTGTAGTCATCCAGCATCCGTAACCGCTTTATCTCCCGTTCATTGGCCTCATCACGGGCGTACAGGGACTTCAGCTCTCGCCTCATTGTCCTTTCATTGACTTTAAGTAGAACCATTCGTCGTGATGCTTCAGATATAGACTTCTTCTGGGAGTCCCCACTCTTTGCCAGCACTTGCTGAAGTCTTTCAAGTTCCTCTTTGAAAACCTGATTAAGTTATGACAGATATTTCACTGAGATAGAAAGTATCTCAGTTGAAAAACGACAGGTAATAGGTAGGTATCACTATCAATTAAAGGTAACCGATGATGATTGATGAGTGGGACATCTCAACTTTAGCCGATGGAAAAATGGAATCGGATGCAAAAACCTCATAGTTTGGGGCATTCTCCTCAACTGCCTGTGCTGCGGCTTTCTTCTTCATCTCCATTTTGATCTTGTAGTGGTCTTCATATAACATGCCTTGCTGTGCTGTCAGTCGTGACAGTTGGTCCTGGTAGTAGTCGCAACAATGAACTACCTACTATTTTATTATGCCCACAATGAACAATGACCATGATAATGGTATAATTGATTTTCAGCAAGCTCAGGATGTACCTGCGTGTGAAGAAGCTGCCTCTCCATCTCCTTACAGAGGCCCTCCTTCTCATCGACCTCTTGGAGAGCCACGACCAACTGCTGTGCTAGTTGCTGTGATCCGTGTCCCACAACTCCTCCCATGGCCACGCCTTGGACCTGCGGATTGGCGCCGCCAGTGGGAGCAAATCTTGCCAGATCCGCTACCGCATTCGCCCTCTCCCTCTCACACCTCCTCATCTCTTCCTTAGTACGAGTTAGCTCGAAGCGAAGTTCCATGTTCCGACCGTTGAGTTGGGATACCTGGAGCAAGGACCATGTGAAACACGTTGTAACGTGATGAAACTTAACCTGGCAACGCATACTACAACACCGACCTGGGTTTTGAGGTGCTGTGTAAGATCAGGATACGATTGGTTGAGTCTTTCCTCCATAAGGGAGAGTAGTCTGTGCAAATCAGGCTGATCTTGGAGTTTGCCTAATTTTCCTGGGAGAGAATGCCGTTCAGACGAGATTCTTCTCTCTTCCTCGCCGTCATTTTCGACAAGTCACGAAAACTGAATAGGTGATTATGTGTGAATTCATACCACTTAAAGCTTCCTTAAGTGCCGCTTCAAATCTCTCCCGTTCTTTCTCTGTCTGTGTTAGTTTAGCAGTGAGCACTGCATTCTTGTTATTGACATCCTCGACTGTTTTGCTGAGATTACTGTTCTGCACGTTTAATGACTTCAAATCTCGTCTCAGTTCAGCCACAAGTGTCTTATCCTCGTTCTTCATCTCTTGGAACTTTTCAATCATTTGCTCCTAAAAGTGTAGCTCAGATTTTAACCGACTCTTCTATTAAAGTGATACTTCAAACTTTCCGTCTATGGCTGTACTCTCGATATAATGATACCTGAATGATAGTTGAGTCGTTTGCTGAGAGACCGGCTTCAGCAGCAGCCTCCTCAATAGCTTCCAAATCTTCTGTTTTGAGACCTAACTCAACCGCCCTGAGATTCGGATGAGATGAGTCTTCCTAGGGATGCAATCAATCTAATCTAATCTAATAGATTATAGGGTAAGTGTTACTTATAAAGAGTTGAGAAAATACAGCCCCATAGGTAGTCCCTACCTACCTGACACCCCGATGCATAGCCTGTTTCCTGAGAACCTTCTTCATCTCAACACGTTCCCTCTCGAGCCGTTCAACCTCTCCAGAAAGCAGCCTGTTGATTGCTCTCAGCTGCTCTTGCTCGGCTGCTTTAGTGAATTTTAGCTCCGAGAGATCGATGTTCTCACTTGGACCTAGACCAAGTCGTCTCCTCATCTCATCATTCTCATCAAGAGCCTGACACAAGTTCATCTCCAACTGGTTGATGTGCTTTGTGGTGGTGCTGATGTCACTGTCCCTGATAGCAACTTGCTTCTTCAGGTCCTTTATCTCCTATGATTAGAGAAATAGGCATCGTTATTTCGTGAGGAAACTGCGCACATGGTTTCCATGTATTGAGAAGATGTCGAGCATTCCTATTACTCTTTTATACCCTAGGTACCTACCTGAACGGCTTCTCTCAGACCATATGTCCCATTCTCATACTGTCCAATCCTAGTGAGAGCCTCCGCAAGCTGCTTGTCCCTGTCTGCCGAGTCTGCTTCCACTTTTCTCAGTCTCTCCCGTTCTGCCTTCGCGGCGTTCTTGTAATCACTGACCAGGTTCTCAAGATGATTAGTCTCCTTCACTGCCTCAGTGGCTTGGAGCTCCTCTGCAAACTCGCCCATCAGTTGCATCTGCTTGTACCCCTCGTCTAGCTCACGCTTCAGGTCCTGTTAACCCGGAATCTTATTAACTTCTTCAATTTTTCAGGATATAATACGATGTATAAGGAACGGTCACCTATTATAATTGAGTATATTATGAATTAATCTATATCGTGTTATAGCATTTCAGTCATTGAAAAATATCAAAATATGATCTCAATATTCTGAAAAGTTCAAATCACCTCTATCTGTTTATCCTTGTCAGCCACTGCTTGCGTCAACTCTGCCATGACTTTCTTATCAGCATCCAGTTTTGTAGCATCCAGTTGCTGCATCATAATGTGGTTCTTCTTCCTTTCTTCTACCAACTTCTCCTCTGTGTCGTTAAGGAGTGTCTGCCATTTCTCCACCTCAGCGTTAACATGACTCATCACTCTGTTATCAACATTTCCTTGCTCAAGGAGTGCTTCCTGTAGATCGCCAACTTGCAACTTCAGACCTTCGTTCTCCTCCTACAGAATGGCTTATGATTTTTAAGGTACCTAACATCAGCAATTGTTATCAAAGAGTGGTAGGAACCCCCGTCCCCCAGTGTCTCATGCGCTCAGTTACTCATACTTGCCGATTGCATGAGAAGCACCTATTCCTATAGTTGGTAATGATTAGTGATTACCGAATTACCTACTTAAGTGATGAGTGTCCTACCTCAAGGCGGGCATTTGTCTTATCAGTCTCAGTGATAACTGTCTTCATTGCAGAGTACTCCTCAGTCAATTTTACAAGGTCTTCAGTTGCAGATTTCAGTTTCTTCGTGACTTCTTCAACTTCGTCTGATAGATTTGTCTTGATGTTTTAAGCTGTATAAATTTCTAGCAACCTGCCACTTGATTCAATTACGCTTTCAAAAGGACGGTTCAGACTAAAATCTTCTGTGAAAATAGAAATCAAACCTTTCAGAAACTCATTTGCTTCATTGAGCTCTTGGATCTCTGACATGAACTTAGTGTGCTCTTGGCTTTGGATTCGTTTCATAAGCCGACCCTCATCTCCATCACGCTTTATCATAAGCGCTTCTCGCTGTGCTTCCATCTGCAATTGACTAATTGATAAAACGATGTGATAGTAAGAGATTTTTTGATCGGGTGATTGCATGAATTGCGTGCAGCAAGGGAAGTAAAATGATAGCGATAAAAACGATAGCGATGAAATGAAAACGTTTATTTCCTGTCATATTAGGTTAGAAATTTAGAATTTGGGAGGAGATTGTACAGTGAGAGGATGTAGGAAATACAATGCGGAGACCTGGTTCTTCAAATCAAGAATATCCTTCTTGAGCTGGTCGTTATCTCCCTCAAGACGCCTGTTAATTGCTTTGCACTCCATGAAGTCATTTGTTATCTTCTCTACGTTTCCTCTGGGGAGTTTTGATCGAAAATATTACTGGAAGAATTGATTAAATCTACCGCGGAATATCTGAAATAGGTACTATGGTACCTACCTTGAAGTGGTAGCTTCCGTCCCTAAGTCCTTAACCTCTTTTTTCAGTTTCTCATTCTCAGCTTCAAGAGTTCTCAGTTCATCACGTAAATATCGAGCGTCTCTTCCTGAATACAGTTAATTTCTCTCGCTGTGTTTGTGTGTATATGTGTATGTGTGTTGTGTATGTGTGTATGTGTGCGTGTCTGTACTCTATGTGTGCGTGTGGGTACCTACCTACCTGTTCCTCCAAGCTGCAAATCGCTTATGGCAGACTCTTTCGCCTTCAGCTCATTTTGAAGTTTCGATATTCTGCTTTCTGCATTATTAACCAGTTCTGTACCATAGCTCTCAACAGCATGCAGATCTTCAGTTTTTTGCTCTACAACTATGCTGCGGGGCATGAAATTCATATAATAAAGTTCTGAGGCTGCAATTTGTCCAATTCAAATTTTCAGCTCGTTTTTGGGAGCAATAATTATACGACTAAAATTTCCGAATTATCAAAACCCTGCTATGTGAAGGAGGTGTTTCACATTGGAAAGATCAGACAAATCCGAATCACTGATGTCTCCAAGAAGGATCTCGCATATTTCATGATGAAATTCATCCTCAGAATCTTTCAACTTCTTCTCAGTCAAGCTCCCGAGAAATTCCCAATCTATGCCCATGATTCATTCAATAATCTGCTAGGTATAATAAAGTGATGGGTTATAGAAACACTTTGTGTAGAGATTCTTCACAATGTCTATGTCATGATTCGTGAATAAATTCTATACGTCTTGATAAAATTGATGAAATTCCGCCACAAATTTTCTCTTCATGATCCATTTCCCCAATATTATTAGTTCGTAGTAAATACCCGATATAGGAAAATTTCTCATAAATTAAATGAAAACACAGGTGCCTGCAATGAACCATATGGTTCATCTCTACAACTATTGAACTGAATCACTGAATCAAGCGGATTAGTCTATCAGCACATGTGGGCGTGCTTGCAAACTCCACCACACATCTGTGTCCCCGGAGGGCATTCTCCTGTGTGGGAGGCCCAGGTACCGCAGTTGTTACACGTCCTCTTGCACTCCACTGTCCAGTAAGTGCTGTTTTTATCCTCTATGTCACATTGATCCAAATCACAGTCTTCCCTGGTATTTTCAAACTGTTCACAGTCTGGATGGGGGTCAGTCAGAACTGGGTCGAAGTCAGCAGGTTCATCTTCACCAAGATCATCCACTATCCCTGTAGGTACCATCACAGGGTAGCATGCGTATCTCCAAAGATGACAATGAAAGTGGTTTCGAATGAAGCGGAGATATCCATGATCTCCCCATTCGTTGCCCCAGGAATTTTTCATTAGTACATATTCCGGTGTGTAACCAACAAGTGTCACAGCGTGATTTGCCCACTTCTTTTCTTTGCATTTCTCATCTTTCCAAAGACCTCTCTTGTATGGGTAGAAATCGTCTGTAACTGTGAAAGCAATGGCTAGCACATGCTCCGCCAATGCTTCAATAACTGCTTCTTCTGTGCGAGGTCGAACCATCACGAAGCGTGTCACACGAGCTCCAACCATGGAATTCTTCTTGAGGTGAGCCTCACACTTACAATCACTCTCATGGTAGCTGTAATCCGCAGCAGATGCCAAATGATTGTGACGCTTGATGTAATCATACGAGTTCATGTACCAACCCCCTCTACATCCATTGTAATAGTAGTTATACCAAATTCGTCCTCTGACCTCCAACATTCTTGATGACCCCTCGTAGGTACAATCAAGGAGTTCTTGTTCTGAGAACTTTCTCAAAACCCCAGTATACTGCTTGTACTCGCCTTCAAAGGAACCGATTGCTGCAAACGCCCAGCAAGAACCGCAATTGGACTGATCTTGAACTGGAGTGACCATACCCTCTTCAATGTAGTCTCTCGATTCTGGTATGACTGATCGTTTTCGCCTTCGGTTCGATAGGTTGGCAGGGCCCAGATTAGCAACTGCTTGCTCAGCCATAGTTGCATTAACTCCTAAGAAGGATTGCTTTTCCTCCTCTGTCATGATAGAGAACTCGTTGAGTTCGTACTCTGCCTGCTGATTCTCATCCTCATTTAGGGTCGCCACTCTTTCTGCTGACTTCTTGAATATCCGGAAGCGAATCCGATCCTCACGGGGCATGAAGTTGGTGTGGTGAGAGTCCTTGAAGTCCTGATAGAGCTTCATTGTCTCTCTTGGTGACTTTAAGACGTCTCTTAGGGAAGTACCAGCCACTAAAGGCGGTAGCATAATCGTGAGAATAAGTGTGGGAATCATGTTGTCCGAAATGAATGAAGAGCAAAGTAGGGATCTTTATAAGACAAGGTATTAGCACTTTCGAATTGTTGTCTTGTGTCAAGTGCAGCTGGTGTTCTTCAACAACAAAAGAACGGACGGCAGAGTCACCAACCTCTCATAATTTGATGACAAGAGGACACTTCCATTGTTACCAATGGAGACAGAAACCAGACAATGAGAGTGTCAACCGGAGTCAGAATCACTGATGTGAAAAAGAAACTGTCTACAAACATTAACCAGGCTCATTAAACTTTGAATTGTCTAAAATATATCAAAATAAGAAGAAGCGTGGCGATAATCATAAATGTCAAAAATTCAAGCTTGAGTGAATACCTGTTAATAAAACAGTTGTTACAGTAGGTAAGATAGGTGTAAAATATTGCTAGTATATTTATACACCTAGTAAATTTTGTAAATNCTGGAGCAGGTTGAGCTCCAACACATCAACCTTACCCGGGATCTGGGGACATTCACCCGCTTCATTTACCCAGATCTCAGCAACACTGACCCCAACTCAGTCATCTTAGCCACACTCAACGCCACCATCGACAGCATCAACTCCCAACTCATCGAAGAGGCTCCAGGAGTTTCCATTACATACAGGTATGAAAAAGTGGTACGCAAGCAAACAATTCTTCTTCCATTATATCCATCTCCACAATACCTAACTTATTGAACAATCATGATACATTCCACTCAGATCTGTAGACTCTGCCGTATCTGAAGAAGAGGAGGAAAACTACCCTCCTGAGTTTCTCAACACTATCGAGATGGGTTGTCTCCCTCCACATCGACTCAGGCTCAAGATAGGGACACCCATCATCATCATTAGAAACATACAACACCCCATCATGGTTAACGGCACCAGAGCAACAGTCACTTGCCTTCACCCTAACGTCATTGAAGCTACAAAACTCGATGGCACCACAATCCTCATTCCACGCATCTCCATTATCCCTTCGGACTCCAACAACACCATTCAATTCAAACGAAAGCAATTTCCGGTTAAGCCGTGCTACGCGATGACAATAAATAGATCTCAAGGCCAGGTCATTAGCTGACAAATTCGTCAACGTTTACTTTCCATTACCACGTTTGTGATATTGATATTATTGGAACGTCATCTCATGCTATTATGATAACATTAACAGGACTTCTCACGAGTAGGACTACACCTCATCCACCCTTGCTTCACACATGGTCAGCTCTGCGTCGCCCTCTCACGTACCTCACAGCCCTCAGACATTATAGCCCTAATTGACACTGAAACTGACCTTACCTCCAATCCTGTGTACAAGGAATGCTTCACGTAGAATAATAACATTGAGCGCGCGCTTTTTTTCTGATTTTAACTTATTGAGATTTAACAAGTTTCGTGTATATTATTCATTTAACTTCAATATAATATCAATTATTGTACTGTTATACCATGTTGATGTACGTAATTTTCATTTTCTGTCCTGATTCATTTTCGCATACCATAATTTTTCCTATGACATTTCATTTTCTGTTAGCATGTTACCCTTTTCATACTTAAACTTTTCATTTTCATTTTCCTTTCAATGCATATCTACCTCACTTTGAGGATTCGATCATCAAGATTTTCTTTCAAGGACAATTTCTTTCTACATTTTTCCTTTCAATGCAGGACTGCCTCACTTTGAGGATACCTGGGTATATTTTCGTTTCATTTAGTCACCTCACATCATCTCATCAAGTCATCAACAAAAAATCAAGCACGAGTAGAATTTATTTTGACGTCGTACACAAAATCCAAATTCTCATCGTTAAGTTTCCCGTATGCCGTGAATAGCGTCCACTTGACGGGTTTTCTAGTTTTTGATATTTTAGTTAGGACATCTCCACAGGATATTATAAAATCGGAACAGTTTTTATAGATAAGCTGAGAAGTCTCTACCCACTAGGTTTAAATAATATCAAGTCCATTTCTAGGAGCTAATCTCTGAAGATTTTATGTTTTTTGCCCCAGTTTTTTATTAGAACCATTTCAATGCGTTTTATTCTAACCGATTTTTTTAGCCATGTCTGATGTCATTGAAGTGCTGAAGATAAAGTAAATTAATCCACTCATTATACTCTGCGTTTCATTCCTCAAGAGCTGATGAAAATAACCATAATGTTGATTACGTAATCAAGGTCAAAACCCCTCCCCCTCCGTAATCATCCGGAAACCCCTCCCCCTCGGCTGATTACGTAATATGTGAACGGTCCCTTAAAATAAGTAACAATAAGTTTTGCTAAACCTATCAACTATGCCTTGCAAAATAACTGTGGAACCTTCAAGAAAGTTAAGGAAACTAAAATGGCATCCCTTCTTGAGTAGTGAGGCTAATTGGGAGCCTACTTCAGTGCCACAGTTGTGTCGCAGTTGTGTCGCAGCTGTGTCGCAGTAGTGTTGCATTTGTACCGCAGTAGTACTGCAGCAGTATGATACAGTAATGTCGCAGTGTGATACAGTAGTGTCGCAGTGTGATACAGTAGTGTCGCAGTGTGATACAGTAGTGTCGTTGTATTTAGTTTTACTGTCCTCACGCCACGCCGGACTATTCGGCTGGACACTATTCAACACTATTCAACAGCTAGAAATTCATAGCAATAGTTAGGTGTTAGTTTAGCCACATTATTATACTATTACTTATAGTCCTCAATCCAGCTTTCTCTCAGCAATATTATAAATCTGGAAGACAAAGAATTATAACTACATCTGCCAAGATTTCTCTTCAGTTGACAGTTCTTTTGTGCTTTTGTTCCGGAGGATGCTGTCAAGCTGTCATGATTGAGTGAATCTGCTAACTGAATGAATTTTCCACTAGTTGCGGCGCTAATTGAATAACTGCCTCCTAGGTATAAGTACACAAATAATTCCACGACTCACTCAATTTTGTTTCACAACAACAATGATGGCGCTGTACACAGTATGTGTCTTTTTGACAGTCGCTCGCACTATGGCTACCATTGATACACTCGACGATGTTATGGAGTTTGAGATGCTCCAAAGGTACGAGAATCTCAAGGAAAGCAACAGTCTACACTACAACCACCGAGAGAATGCACAACGGTTTGAAAACTTCAAGAAATCAGTCCAACTGGTGAATGCTCTCAACTCAGATTACACCTCAACGGCAGAATACGGACTCAACTTCTTCTCCACCCTCACAGCTTCAGAAAAGGAACATTATTTAGGACTGAACATCAGTCTGATAGCTGAAAATCCGGCACCAGTAGTGACACCGTCATTGTCTTCTGTACCCTCAAAGAGGATGTGGACTGATGAAGGAGTTGTAATTCGGGCAGAGAAGCAGTGGACTTGTGCTGCATCATGGGCATTTGCAGCAAATGCAGTTGTCTCTCAACAGTATAAACTCTTAACCGGAAAGCTACGCCGATTCGCAGAGCAGGAATTTCTGGATTGTGCATACCCTGACACATACAATGCATGTAATGGAGGCTCGTATAACGATGCATACCAGTACCTGATAGACAGTGGCAGGCATGGGTGGCACCACTGGCATCAGTATCAATACCATGCAGTATCGTGTCTCTGTGGCACAGAAACTAAGCGAAACTATCTGGTGGGCGCCAAACTGACTGGATATCAGAAAGTGGATGCATCAGAAGAATCACACATCATAGCACTGTCTAGCACTGCTGTGACTGCCGCTTTCGAAGCTACTGAAGCTTTTATGCAGTATGAGTCAGGAATAATTAGAGATACGACGTGCAACTCTGAGCCCAATCATGCTATTGCATTGGTCGGGTACACAGAATTGTACGTGGTTGGCAAGAACTCATGGGGATGGGGTTGGGGAGACATGGGATTTGTCAAGTTTTCTCGTAACCATGACAACTGCAAACTCTGGAAATACAGTTCTTATCCTTTGCTGAGTGAAACTGGTGAAGTTGACACACTGGACGTGGATGAGGCATTTTCCTATAATTACACTCGCACTGATCCTCACCCAGACTGCCATAACTTCACCGATATCGTGAGGAAATGTTCACGAAGAAGTTGTGACGAAAAGGAGCCTGAGGAGATGGACAAATACTGGAATGTATCGTGCAAAGCTACGTGCAACAACTGCATAGTGAAGATAAAATTTCCAGACCCGCATCCTGATTGCGATCAATTTGCAGATGTATCTGATGACTGTGATCCTGTCGTGTGTCTCTCAACTCATGAACACTACAAAGAGGGCATGTGCAAGGGGACTTGTAGCTTCTGTCCAAATCCTAGGAAAGTCATACCCCCTAATCCTGGATGTGCTAACTTCACCGACAGACAGCTGGGCTGCAAGTTGGAAAATTGCTACAGGTCAGAGAGTTACAGGACGTACAGATGCCAGGGAACTTGTAACCGATGTGAAGTGCCTATCAAGTATGGACCAGTTGATCCTGATTGTGACCAATTCACTGATGTTGCAGATGACTGTGATAGGATGAGGTGCTTCGGTGCGGGCGAAATCTACACCGAGGGGATGTGTAAAGGAACATGTCACAACTGTCCTGTGCCCAAGAAAGAAATGTCCCCTCATCCACAGTGCGCTAACTACACGGATACAAAGCAAGGTTGTCAGCTCAAATATTGCTTCAGAGAGCACGATTACAAACAGTGTGAGGGGACATGTAACTACTGTGAGGAACCTATCAAACTTGGTCCAGTCAGTCCGGATTGCATATACTTCACTGACTTACAGGAAGGATGTAACCGGATGGATTGTTTTAAAAACAATGCATACTACAATGATGCACGTTGTAAAGCAACTTGTAACAACTGTCCTGTTCCGATCAAAGACCCTGAGCCACACCCAAATTGCGCAAATCTAACTGATACACAAAGATCATGTCATCTAACTTACTGTCATACGGAATCACACAAAGAGAGGTGCCAGGGAACATGCAACTTTTGTCCAGAACCGATCAACCTCGGCCCTCCACATCCAGACTGTAAGCACTTTACAGATACTAAACCAAACTGTGATAAGTTGAAGTGTCTCCTGACTAATGATCAACTATATTTGCATGGTGAATGTAAAGCTACTTGCAACAGTTGCCCCAATCCAGTCAAAGTTCCTGAGCCATACCCAGGCTGCGACAACTTCTCAGATATCCAGCAATGTGAGCTGAAGTACTGTTACAGATCTGAGGAGTACAGGAACGTTAGATGCTCCGGCACGTGCAACAACTGTCCGGTACCCTTCAAGCTGGGTCCCCCTCATGAGGACTGTGACCGGATAACTGATGTACGAGACGACTGTGACAAGTATCTGTGTCTTGACAGCAATGAGTTGTACAGAGAGGGAGAGTGCAGGGGGACTTGCAACAGCTGCCCCGTTCCAAAGAAAATTGTTCCTCCACACCCGGAATGTGCTAACTTCACTGATACCCAAAGGGATTGTAGACTCGAATATTGCTTTAGAGAAGACTATAGAGAGAATAGCTGCAGGGGGACATGCAATCACTGTGAAGAGCCTATAAAACTGGGTCCTGTCCACGCTGATTGTGACCAATTTACTGACACAATAGATTATTGTGACAGAATGAGGTGTTTCACAGAGGGTGAACTATATGTTGAGGGAAGATGCAAGGGAACTTGCAACAACTGCCCAGTTCCAAAGAAGGTCATTCCTCCACACACTGGCTGTGCCGACTTCTCTGATACCATATCTGATTGCAAAATGGAAAGATGCTATGATGACGAATATAGAGAGAATTGCCAAGGAACATGTAACCACTGCACAGAGCCAATAAAGTTTGGCCCACCACACGCAGATTGTGATTACTTCACTGATTCCTCCAACAATTGCGACAGAATGGCATGTTTCAATCAGGGTGACTATTACACGAAATATCTTTGTCAAGGAACATGCAACAACTGTCCTGAACCAAGGAAAGTGCCAAAGCCCCATCCTAGCTGCCCCAATCAGAGTGACAAAAAGAGTGGCTGTGCTAAGCATTTTTGTTTCAGGTCCTCATATCATGAGTCATGTTCAGCAACATGTAACAACTGCCCCGAAAAATTCAAGGGGGGCGATCCTCACCCTGACTGTGCTTCATTCACTGACTTGGTGAGTGATTGTGACAGGATCAAATGCCAAAGTGCTGACAGAAGTTACACTGAAGGAAAGTGCAAGGGAACATGTAATGACTGTCCGAACCCCATGAAAGATGTACCACCCCATCCAGACTGCGATACATTCAAAGACCAATATTCATGGTGCAACAAGTTATACTGCTACCTCTCAGATTACTACAGGAACAATTTCTGCCCAGCCACTTGCAACTTTTGCAAGTAGAGATAGATCCCATTGGCTACAGATATGGAAACGTGAAGACATGTCACCTCATCAATTGATCTGTCATACATAGAATTAATAATTAGTTCATGAATGAACATCATGTGTAATGCCTTAGTCTTATAGGTTAACAGCTGTTAATCAAGGTCATCAACTTTAATCAGTTCATGTCCATTTTTAAAGCTTGAATACTTAAAAATTTTGTCATGAAATGTTGTTGAAAGCACCTATGACAGAAACAGGAATTATGCAAAACATATTCACAGGGGCATTCATCTTTACCATGTTAGTATGTTAAAATTTATAAAGCAGTTGCAGGATTTCCCCCTTCCCTCGTGCAGTGAGGGTGGCAAGTACCTAATGCTACAAAAATCAGGTCTTATTGAGATTCTATGAATCATTAAACTATTGATAAAAGGTCATTACATGTACAAAGGGGTGTCAGTATTCAACTCATTAAATGAGAGGCATCTTTCTAGCTCTTCATTCGAATAGAACCTTGATTCATAACTCTCCAAAGCACATGAAATATAAACAGCAAGCAGATGCTTGCAAATGAAATTTGATCTTTTAAGAATAACATAGTTTTGAAAACTTGGGCAGTTGCAGAACAGTTCATCTTTTAAGCAAGTATACTTGATATCAGTTGATCCAGTAACCCGGTAAATAATCCTTTGGTCTGAGGATGAGCAGCGTTCAACACCATTTGCATCCATGATTGATAAGGCAGAAATTACAGTCTCACCAAAAAGTTGGATGAGCGTGTTCATCAACAAGTCTGGAATATTCCCACACGATCTTATTTCATTAATAACATTTTCAAAAGTGTCTTCTGTCACAGGCATTACTATTCATGAATCATCATATTATATCTTGTGTGATCCACACTGAAATGTACACTTACCTGAGATTTCAATTAATAGATTTATAGGATAGAATAGAATTATTATACCTTTTACTTAGCAACTAGAATTGCATATTGGTGGATGATGAGCTTTTTAAAAATATATGTATCAATAGATGGAGTATGAAGCATGATCTATGATCTATGATCTATGATCGATGACTGGAATCTCCCTTAAAAATCATATTGATAATGAAAGGGTCCGAAACCCACATTTTAAGCCTTTGAAAAACTGACCCAACTGGTTCATAGCCATGAAAATGTTTAGAAAAGTTGGTCGAAAGCCTTAGCCAGCCATGCTTAATTGTGGAATGGCTGTCCGAGAACAAATAAAATAAGTAAATGACATATGTGCATAGCCAAAACAATGAGTGGATGCAAACTAGCCAAATTCAAATATATATGTCATTCATTACAATATTGAATTGCCTGATAAAATATAAATAAATAAATTCATTTCATTTATAAATAAATAAATTTCATCCATGTATCAATGATCTGCTCTTCTGCCCCTTCAAATACTGACCTATAGCAGTATAGCGTGCACAGGTTGCATTGGTGCGCAACACGCATTCCCTTTCAGCTTTTCTACTCACTGAGTGACTCTTGCAGCAGGTTATAAGGTTAATAGGTTATTGCACGATTGCGCCATTGCGGTCACGTAACGTGGCAACTATAGAGAACATTAAACAATTTTTCAAATGTTGTTATTGGTTCTGGATCAAAGGAAAACTGGTCAAAAAGTGACCTGGGCACTACACTCAACAGTTTAGTCAACATTGCCTCTTGAACCACTTTTGATTTGTCAGTTTTTATCTGACCTCTGTTTTTCGCGCGCACGCTAGCCTCTAGCCGAATGATATCTATAATTATTAATAATTATTATTANCACGTGCTGATTTTGAAGTTAAAGTGCGCGTTGCCATGGATACGTGCCACTATTGTGATACTGTAATAGTGAACTGGGAGCTCATTCCTGATGATGGTGCTTTGGTAACGTTTTAGTTGCAATGGGATGAATGCAGGTAAGTTCTGATTCGAGCAGGAGTCAAATTTCTCTTGAGTTGACAGTTGTTGCTTCTGCTTTGAAGTTATTCTTTTCGAGTCATTTTCAATAATAATACGCTACATAAATTGAAACAATTAACTAAAGTCAGAGAACCGGGCAATACCATTTTCTGTGCTTATTCGAAGAAAGGGCCGAATTGTGATCAAGTGCTCCTTCATAAAATCATTGGTTCAAATAAGTAGTAAGTACGTTTTTGATCACAGGTCATGTTTTGCTGTCGTTCTAAAGTAACATCCTGTTGTCTTTCCAATGGGTAGTGTATCACGTCCACTTGGCGGGTTTTCTAGTAACTATTAATAATTATAAATAATTATTAATAATTTAATTGGCCGTTTATAAGTATATCCATTGTCGATTGATGATAGACCCTGTCGAGAATTTCGTTTCGCGCGCCACGCGCGCGGCGCAAATTTATTCTCAGACAGCGGTCTGGCATCGCCTGACAAGATTTTACGAAATATTATGGACGATGAATTTACTACGAGTTTAATGCATTGCACTCCTACTAAATTTATCGCCCTAATTCTTGGAAAATTCTTATCTTTGTCTCTTTTTAGGTAAAACAGGCATGAATTGATGTATTTTTAGGCACTGATTCCAAATCAACCCATTTGATGTAGAGTATAAATACTTCCCTGGCGATCTATGGGTGAAGAACTGATTTGGTCACGACCATTCTCTTCCCGTGGTTGCGGGTGCTTGCCAGCGCCCTGATTTATTTATTATCCATCTAGATGCATCTGACAGCAAACAGTATCGTGTTGCTGTTTGCTGACCCATGTCATTCACCTCTGTAACCTTAGTGACTCAATATAACTTCTCTTAGATCATGATCGGCATTGGAGACTATGAAAGCATACACACCATCATAATCTTCCGCGAAGTACATTGAGGATGAGCTGTCTGTATCTTTGTCACACCGTCTCCTTAGTTCGTAGGGTGACCTCAGACGCTTTGTGTCTTATCCTTTCAGTTTTCACAGCTACTTCCTTCGAGTTACTGACAAGTTACTGACAAGGTCAGTAACTTGAAGGAAGTACCTGTGAAAGTTGTTCAAGGTGTTGCAGTTGCTGGATCGCCTACTTGTACGGCAAAGACTGCAATATCAGCTCTACCTGTTCATGAGCATCCAGAGGAAGATGATGGTGTGGATGATGAGGAAGATGTCCAGCTTGAGACTCACAAAGAGGTTGTCAAGTCGGACTCAGATACAGATCCTGTTGTTGACATAGGAATTGAAGAGTTATCTGCATCTTCCGGAACTGTAACTGAATACTGATTCTAATGATCCGATAAGTCAGTCTGATCAAAGTGTGGGGGTCAGACTGGATATCTTCCTTATTATCAATGCCATCATCTTCCTCATGAACAGGTAAAGCTGATATTGCAGTCTTTGCGGCACCAGTAAGAGATCTAGCAACTGCAGCTCCTCAAACATCTTTCTTCAGAGTAGTGAAGCTTCCCATAGCCTCACTTCCTTCTCAAATTGTGTAAAATTACAAGTTAAGAGGGGAGGATCTATCAGTTTGCCCATATAATAGTACTGTTCTTGACTGTAACCTTCAACTGCTGGTTCTTCAACTTCTCAAACTTCTTCACTTTTTCAACTTTTTCATGGGAGACAACTAATCCAGGAAAACAAACTATTGTACACAAATAAAGAGTACCTACTGTCTATAACTATAACAATACTGTATCATGGCAATATATAAGTCTCTCACTCGTTACTACAGGGATGGTATTGGGATACTACCAGGGATGGTATACATTTAGGGACCGTAATAACCACAACCCCCATCTTGCCACAACCCCGGGTTCTGATCCTCTGGCAGAACAATCTGGGGCGAGTTCAATACATGTTGTATTACCTGCGCACACTCCAACAGTCTTCTCCAGCCTCCACCAGGGTTACTCCCGTGAACCCACTATCTTGTATCATCGATGTTGTAACATAACTGACTTAGAGTTCATTCATTTCACATATCAATGGTGAAATGAATGAACTCTAATTCAGTTATATAACTCCCACTACTGTCCCAACTCCCATATGGTACTGTCCAAGTACTCCATTAGTCCGATGTTCATTCTACGTCTGTTTCTCGCGAACGTGCCTTCATCAAACACTGAATCAATAACCATGTTCCAAATGATGAACCTTCTGACCAGAACCTACACAGTTATAATTTGATTGGAGAGCAAGCTACTGTTACCGCTGTATTGAAACATTACAACATTTGAGACATCCTCATGAGTTAAATAATATGTTGTTGAACACACCTATGAGGTGCGTATTAATATGACCAAATTTGGCCATATTTCTCGAGGCAAAGCCGAGTGATATTTGGGCAATACGCACCAAATAGGTGTGATGAAACAATATCATTCAACAATTGGAAAGCAAGCTACTGTTACCGCTGCATTTCAAAATTTCAACTTTTGAGACATCCTCATGAGTTGAATATTGCAGTACAAACTGCATGTAATTGTGCAATATGGCTTTGACTATGCGTTTTTACCAATTCCAGCAACAGCCAAAAACTGTCATCTGAACATGGGGCAGGGGCTCCTTCACAAAAGTTAGGCATGCTGCATGAAAAATTCCTTAATGGCAGTGATTGGGGAAACTAAAAGAGTAAAATACGCCCTAACTTCAATTTAGGAGTTTTAATTCCTAACGCCTTCCTAACTAGTTTTTCGTGAAGGAGCCCAAAATTCACAAAATGTCTTCGACCAGATGGTCACTCGGGATCTGGCGCTTACAAAGAGTGAAGAGAGTTCCACACCGTTCCTGAATATCCTTCTCGCTAACAGCATGGTGGACTATCACTGGCACATGATCAGAATTGAAACTGGAAACTCGGTTGCATTTCCTTGCTGAGAGGGGCGACTCATTGCCTGCGCCACTGTTGAACCGTCGTATGGGTATCGGAGACAATCGAATTGGGGCAGAACCAAGAGTCCGCTTGCTTTTGATAACATCTGAAGATGATTTACTGCCTTTCAGAATCCGCTTTGACTTTTCAGCTACCTTGACATTGTTTGAATTTTCAGAAGTGTGGTTAACTGAGCGCAATGAGGGAGCACTTTGTCTGTGCAGTTTGGATGATTCACTGAACTGTCCCTTGTACACACGCTGCTTTGTGGGTGATGATTGAGGACTGAGGAAGTGTAGGGTCTCATTTTCTTTGACATCTGGCATGATGCTGCAGTTAGAACTGGCTTTCCTGGACAGATCGCCCAAGTTAGCTCTGGATGAAGAGGGGGAGTTTTGCCCAGCTGCAGCTGCTCTCATATCCGAGTCTCTGATTGTGCTGCCCCACCGGGAAGTAAGGGAAGACCTTGAACCTAGGTTGCTGTTACTGCGATTTGTTAAAATTGAGGATTTCCGTCGGTCCGAGAAGAACTTGCTGATCGTCTCATTGAAAACTTTTTCCCCAGATGACTCGCCCAGAACAAGGCTGTCATCCTTAGTTTTGTCCGAGTTTATGAGAGGGCACCTGACCAGGTCACCCAGATATCGACGGAAACGACGGTTCGATAACGTGTACATGACAGGATTAGCCAATACGTTGAGGGAGACCAGCTCGATTGTGAGAGTTCCCAGCCAGTTGGGATTGGGGTCAGTCAGTCTGTTTTGAATAGCGAGGACAAACACGGGGGTATAGGATAAGGTGAAGAAGACACAGATCACGAGGATGGTGAGATAAGTGGATGAGTTTATCTTCCTCACCTGATTGTTCACTCCCTGTTTGGTGCCGGGGTTGATGGCATTCTTCAGCCCCGAGAAGAACCCGACCTGCAATGCAGGTTTCGATCTCATCCTGATGACGATTATCTTGCTGAGTATTATGAGGTTGGAAGTGATGACCACCGCAGAGGGCACCAGTAGGAAGGCGAATGACACGATGCCCCAGGGGGCTTGTGATGATGGCGCCACACAGCACATCATACTCGGAACGAATGGGATCTTGCTGGGCTGGGCTATAGCGAATGTTGTCAACACTGGTGCAACTGGCAGCAAAACTATGAAAAATATTCCAATCTTGTGGAGTAGAAGACGGTTATATCTGCGAAAATTAACAGCCCGTTTCCCCTTCCTGACCAGAACAAGCCTGAGTCTGTGCAGTGAAATGCAAGAGAGGAGGAGCAACTCAATGTGATAGAGGTATCTGGTGAGAGTGGCGTTAACAACGCAGAACACGGTGCCGAGTCTCCACTCCCCAAGCAGTGACGTCACTGTCACAGGAAGTAGGCTGAGCAGCGTGATGAGCAGATCCAGGACGGTCAGAACTTCGAGAAGTAGGACCGTGGTAACATCCGATTTCAGTGCCTGTCGTTTGACAGCTCCGAATAGAACGATCGAGTTGAAAGTCAGGGATGCCATGACCAAGAGGAAGTTGAAGATAAAGAGAGAAATGCGATGTGGTACTGGGATTGAGCTGAACGTAGCAGCGTCGACACTGAACATAACAGCTTCACTGAAATGTAGAGATATAATCAAAAATAATTACACTTTTGCATAAATAGTATTACTAATAGTAATAGTTTGGTAATACTAATTCTGTATTAGAGACCAAAGTTTTGGGAGAATTTCGCAAAACAGTGCTCATCTTCTTTCAAAGGAGCAGAGTCATCGACACAACAACGACACAAACTAGTGTATCGACACTGCGAACTTCTCTTTGAACAGGTTATTTCCTGCGAAAGCACTTGTGTGTTCAATAAAGTAGGGAGGAAATCCTATAATGGATGGGTATCAGAAGGTACACAGTGTCATGGAAAAAACACTGATAATGTCAGATGTAATTAATGAATACCGACATGGGGATAGGTCCATCTATCGTGATGAATGACACGTGTCTGTTCAGCCGCAACAAAACTGCGCTCTCAAGTAGCCATGAGCGATAACATATGATGGAGCATATATGAAACGGACAGCTTGCAGAGATCCCCCACTCAAATGCGAGCATATGAGCTATTTGTCACGCGAATCAACGACAGTTGGACATATATATGAAAGCAGCGGGCAAAGTGGGGCTGTCCACGTTATTGCTACATTATATGTGATGGAAATGAAGCTTTTAGATCTATTTCACGATCACCACTTTAAGTGCACCGCTATCATGAAGAGCAACTGTCCGAATTATGACCCCTTATCATTATGGGATGGCCAAAGCTGGGGGCGCTGACCACAGCTACGCTCAAAATGATGTCACATTACACCCATATAGCACAATTTCAGAACTAAATGCATGCATTCGTGTGCATGCATTGCGAGATCAATTGAGCACAATCTACCGCAATCAAAGTCAAATCCCACCCGAATGTGCCCAAAGAGTTCTGAGATATTAGGTAATTATGCGGCTGGGTGAAATTTAGCACAATTTCATGCACACTGCTCATATAATAGTCATATCGCTCACTAAGAATAGAAGAGAGGAAACTTTAAAATGTGCTTTAAATCATAATTTAGTACGAGTGAAATTCATCGCCCTAATTTTTTGAAAAATTCTTATTTTTGTCTCTTTTTCGGTAAAGCAGACATGAATCGACGTATTTTTAGGCGCTGATTCCGAATCACCCCATGTGATGTAGGGTAAAAATGCTTCCCTGGCGAGTTATGGGCGAAAAACTGATTTGGTCACGTGACCACACATTTTTCCACTTAATCGCGTTTTAAACCCTCGTGTTAGGGTAGGGTCAGGGTTCCGGTTAGGGTTAGGGTCAGGGTTAGGGTTAGGGTCAGGGTTAGGGTTTGGAAGTATCCTGTGGGTTAGGGCTAGGGCTAGGCTTTGGGATGGGTCAGGAAACATAAGTCACGTGATAAAATTAGGGCGATGGATTTAGTAAGAACCAACAATTCTCATACGACTACACGAGGAACAAGCTTTGAGCGACGCCATTACATGGTGTACAAACGATACTTCGAATGTAATTCCGTGTCTAGACAAAGGCAAGGGGTTATTAAAGTGTTGCATTTTGAATCCTGCAACCTTCTGTAGTCTATGGAATAGTTCAGCAAGTTCAAATTAAGAGAACGGTAAACAGTGAGGTTACTTGAAAATTGAAATGCGTAGTTAGGTGGTTCACCCATGGCTACTGCATAGCGCGATTAATCTAGGAGCATGTTCAATTTGACAGGCTATTTGGGGAGTGCATGCCCGTATATGGTGGTATGACCATATATGGTCATATCTCCGTCCTACCTCACGGCTTTACAGCTATTTAATGTGTCACTCCAGTTGAAAGCGCTTGAAAGCGCTCTTCAGATTATAATAAGTTGGGGATTACGAAAGCTTATACTCAATACTTAATAAAAGTCCTTTAAATGCATTCAAATGATTACCGAGCTAATACTTAATACTTGATAATAGTCCTTAAATGCAAAAAAGAAATAAGGCCGGGCGAAATCTACCGATTAATATTTTATAGTATCAGGAGAATTGGACGACCAGTGTAGCCCCTGACCTAGAACTGTAACTGAAATACCCCGAGCTAGTGTCCTCAGTCCACCCTGTGGAAATCTCCCGACCTAGAGTCCACTCTGAGGAGATCTCCCGACTTAGAGTGCACTCTGTGGAAATCTCCCGACTTAGAGTCCACTCTGTGGAAATTACTCGACCTAGAGTTGATCCTGGTTGCCGAAGCCGACCTAGAGTCCTCCTACTTGAGCGAAATTAATTCAATCAATCAAAAGCAACAGAACTACTCTCGGTACACTCTAATAGTACGTGTGTCGTGCAACCATGGCAACGCGTATTTCGGCACAAACTAATGTTTCTTTCAGCGCTTCTTAGTGTCGAACTACGGGATTACGGTCTTTTAATGAGCAGTGATTGTAGCCTAGAATCACCACATTTGCAGGTATCAATTTCTGTTTTTAAATTTTATAACTGCCCAGTGCCCACCGGAAGAGTGCTTCTACGGCCAGCGTTCCTGGGTAACGGATAATTCAATTAGCCTATCAGTTATTCTGCCAGCAAAATGCAGATAATTTCTCTTTCACAAGGTATTGCTTACCAATATTTTCTCACATTCTCTCTCCCGCTTATTCGATACTTACCTTATATATTTGTGAATATTGATAGCTCCTTATCAAAGTTTTGCATAAGTTTTGCATAAGTGTCATGGAGATAGCTGCCAAAGAACAGGTATGCCCTCTTTCGAAAACTCAAATAGGGATCATCTTCGTGTTCTCATGCTTGGGAAGCATTGTAGTACAAATCACACGATTATTTCCCTCGGGTTTCTACTTGAATTTCATTGAAACAGAGCAGCTGAACAGCAGCTTTGGAGCCATTGGCATATCTGTCATGCTGGTAACAACAGCAGTAACTCCCTTCCTGCCAGTCTCACCTGTCAAACTGTCACTGCCAGTCAAGTGTGCACTCCTGTACTCTCTCAACATGGTTTTTGTGGCTATGATGTGCACAGTGGACAGCTCACTCGGTTGGGGAGCTGGTGGATGGGCAGCTCTTGTTTGGATATTCATATCCCGAGCACTGCAGGGCTTCTCGGCTGCTATGATATTCATTATCGTACAGGGAGAGCTTGTGGACCTTTATTTGAAGGAGTATAAAATTCTCATAACCGTCATCAGTGGCTCGATGCATATAGCAAGCATCATGGCTCTAGAAGTTGGAGTAAGGCTGTATATCACTGGAGGTTGGCTAGCCACCGGACTTGGTGTGGCTGCGTTCAATCTCCTGCCACTCACTCTCCTTCCCTTGGTAATCAGGATTCAGAATAGGGAGAAACGAGTGGTGGCGCCGCAACTCCTCGAACTCAGGCATGGCAGTTGTGAGACGGCGGGGAACAGTGCTGCTGCTGCTGCTGACATTATTCCTGCTCAAGAGGAAATTCGAGCGAGTGAAATGACTAAAATGCAGAAAGTAGCATTCTATATGCCAGATTTCATAACGTTCCTGAATAACCTTTTGTTCTGTTTAATGTTGTATTCGCTCCCGGCACGGATGGTTAAATACAAAGAGAGGAACCTGGATACTGCAGTGCTCTTCACTAATCTCATTAATGTATTCAGCTTCATTTCGGCATTAGTTCTAGCTGTCATTGCGGAGGAGAAAGTCAATGTATTGGTTGTCATGACAGCAGGGAATGTTGCGTACTACACAGGACTGCTACTTACATTTGGATCTACAACCACAATGATGGATCTCTTCCCATACCAATATGAAGTGGGAACACTCCTAGTTGGAACCGGAGACGCAGCGGTTATCAACCTGTGCATCATGTCAAAGTTTGTCCTACAGGACAAAATGGGAGTTGCTTTCCAGGGGAATCTTGGGGAGTGGTCAAGTATGGTATTCAATGCCGTGCTCAATTTGTCAAATGCGTTTGGTACGGCATTATCAGGCCAGATTGTATCATCTGATAATGAAATAGCATGCTTCATCCTCATCGGTGTCTTCGGTTTTACTGCAACTGCTTTCCTAACTTTTGCGATTGTTGAAGTAAGAAGGAGTAGGGTCAATGATAGTTCATAGTTTGAATAATCTTATTTTTATTGGAAATGGATTATTTGGTCTAATTGTTCTAGGCTTATAATTGTCTAACTGAGACTGTGAAAGTATTACCACGATTGCAATACTAAGGTAGTAAAACATTTTTGCTTGATTAGCGCCAAGATCAATAACAAGATCGAAAACAGGGGAGAACGCGGTCATGTATTCTTCATCAAAAGTATGTTTCAGCATTTAGTAGATCAATGCACGCGCGCGCTGCGCGCATAACGGTAAATAGATATATATTCCATGCCCTGCGCGCGCTGATTTACTAAATGTTGAAAAATACTTTTGATGTGAAATTTATTACCGCGTTTTCCTAAAAATATTCTTCATCCTAGCGCTCTGGTGAACCTTCATAATACTATAATACCTTTGATAGCACTAATCACTATGAAATTGTTAACAGGTTTCTAATTGAAGAGCAGATCTACAGCAGATATTCTGTACAGGAACAACGGTGTAGGAAGATTATAGTATAGACCAATGAAGCATCATGAAAACAAACAGTGAAACAGTCGGTTCGGCAAATGCACACATCCCACATGGCGTGCTATATGCTAGAATAGATACCTCCAGGCGAAAATGACAATGTTCCAATACTTATTCATAATCATAACCGGCCTTGAGAATCAAGATTTGCGAAACACAGTACCTATATCTGAAAACCAATACCTATAGCTGCTGAATGACAAATACTGACAAAATATGTCTCAGCAGTAGCTGAGACATATCCAGTTTCTGCAAGTATAAAGTAGGGGCCATGGCCCTATTGGTTCCCAACAATTCCTCCCTATTCTCGATGGAGCCATCGGTAACAGTCGACATCTGCTATTACCAGTCCAGCAATACAAAAAACCGCTAGCACAAATACGACAATAACGAAATGTTTTTACTTTTTGCACGAAAAATTTCTTGTATAAACATGGAGCAAGAACACAGGCTATGAAGCTTTCCTCGGGCTCTTTGAAAATTGGTGAAAAGTGTCAGCACTCACAAAAGCAACTCCACAAAATAGGGCTACTGAAGCCATAGTACGAACATAGAGGTGTGGTACTAATTAGGAAGTTCGTACTGCAATACTATGAGAATTAGTTGAATTTTGAAATTCGTTGTTAATTGCTAAGTACCGGATATCAGGGCTTCCCTGCTAAGTGATTGACTTATGTGACATCTAAATGGTCAATTCTCTGATCAAATGACAAAGATAATTCGCTGTAGAATAGCACTCAGAATGTTTACCAAAACTTCTGCTTTCTCTCGAATATAAATCGATAAGAAACGAGTCAAAGAAAGATATCAACATATTGTAAACTTAATAAGAATTCCTACTTTTCATGTCGCAAGATCCTCTGAAGCTGTGGCCTTTACATAATTCCCAGAGACTGTTTAAACAAGTTACTGGTGCATACACCTATCAATATTGTTGAGATTCATACACCTATCAATATCCAGGAACAATATTACGATTGTAATAATTCCTGTATCTATACGATAGAATAGTAGTGAAGCACTGCATGAAACTGTGTTGATATTATCAATTCCCATATATAGGTGATATAGTGTAGTGACTACTCCCCAGAGTCTGCATTATATCGTGGAAAGTCATCCTTCAGACAGTCTCCCTGCATTGGACATTCCGTCTGATGTGAAGGTTCTGACCTCAGTGTATCAATCAACGTTTGTGCGAGAAAACCAACCTCCTTTTGTACGTGCGTAGTGGATACTACCGAACTAACCCAATGCACTCAAATCTATGCAATGGGGCACAATAGAGGTTGTTTCAATTCAGATATTGGAACGGGGTTTCGAGTATAGGTACTAGGGTTCCCATTTTGGAAACCTTTAAACTTATCCTGCAGCTTTTCTGCGGAGCGAGCTAACAAGCGCGAGTTGGAGTAGCGGCTGATTTTGAATGACGGAATTGCAGCATGCCATACCATATTCATGAGTAACAACTGAGAGTCATGGGATAATACTCAAGTATTGGATTCAAAGTAAGATTAAGCCCATACAGATGCACACACAGTACACACACAGTACGCAGTACACACAATGTGTCACACATATGTGTTAGATAGAGACACAAAAAAGTCGGCTGCAATTATATAATACAGTCTGGCGTGAGGGATTCGTGCGATAATTCCCGAATGCAGTGAGGTAGAACACGTATCACGAAATTGAAGACAGGAATAGGTTGGGTAAAATCACAATGTCATTGGGGGTACTGCTCATGTGGTGTGTGTGTGTGTGTGTGTGTGTGTGTGTGCTACTCAACCTCGTATTTGCGAATTGACATCCATATCAATGTTGCTAAACATTTAAAATATTATGTTCATACTATTTTGAGTCTCGACTAGGTATATCGAAGTTTCGTGTGGAAAACATGAAATTTAGAATTATTCTAAATTCTAAGTTTCATCAATAAACAAAGAAGTCGAGGTAATTGAAAGTAGAATGATGGTTGCGCTATTCGATTGAGTCTTTGACAAGCGCACACGATGTAATAATGGTAGAAATATGACAAATTCACAAATTCTTGAGCGAATCACACACAGCATTACTACAGTTGTCACAAAAAATAGCAAATAGAAATGCCAGAGTAGAATGTGTGATTGTCTCTAAATACTTAATGCCCTACGCCACTCACCCTATAAAGTAAGTTTGTGTGTGTGTGTGTGTGTGTGTGTCTGTGTGTATGTATGTGTGTGTGTNTTGTGTGTGTGTGTGTGTGTGTGTGTGTGCATGTCATTAACTAAGGCTTCACAAAGGGAACTTTGTTCTCATCTTGTTCCAGGAACGGTGGATGGTGATGAAGCTTCCCGCTGGAGTATATCCCCTAAACAGTTTCTGCGATACTAATATGACTGCACCCAGTAACAATTTGTTTATACTTGACTTGTAGTATTGAATCTGTGCTTGGTTGAGTGGATAAGAGCTATTTCCCTCGGTCGGGGGGTTGCTAGTTCGAGTCTTATGGATATCCTCACTCATAAAAGCAGTAAACGTGCCAATCTAACCATTGCATTCCACCTCTTTCGATTTCTGTGCTACTGTGCTAAAGGAAACATTTCATAGGATGCAGCTCGTATAATATGACAATGTAATAATATTTGAATCTAGCATGGTGATCAAATATAAAACGAAAGCTTAAAAAGTACTCGTTTGATATAAATTCGTAGCAAGACATATTCAATATCAAACCACTTTTTAAAAGAAAATTTACAAAAAATGTCACAAAAAGAACAATCAACAAATATAGAAAAAACCGAAAATAAACACAATCGATGTCTGAAACTCTTGAATACAAAGGTTCAGAATCACAAAAAGGGTTCCAATCTGAGCTTATGGAAGTTACTTCCATATTATTACTGTGTCAATAGTGAGGAAGTGACTAAGATGTCTACTGATCCTCATAAATCGGTTCCTCCTCCTCCTCTTCCTCCCCTATTTCAATCTCACCCCCTTCAGCGTACAGCTCCTCATCTTGCAAGGAGGACGAACCAACACTTTCCGCCTCCCTCGCGACCAAGCTCTCCTTGTTTTCTGCACCCTTCTTCTTCTTGTTTTTCTTGAACAGATCTGACAGGAACCGCGATTTCTGTTTCTGCTTAGGCAAGGTTTGCACAGGTGGCGGTGGTGCGGACGCTGGAGGTAGAGGGGGTGGAGTAGCGTGATGGCCGGGCAAAGAGGGAGGCAGGGTGTCGAGTGAGGTTCTGTTGCTGCTTGTCATTGCGGGTGGCTTCACCATTTCCAAACTATGTGGCTCTGTCATTTGGGAATTGTTGTTGATTCTATAGGTTTCCATATCATCGTATATATCTTCATCATCCAATCCCTCCAGTTCAACTCTATATTCTTCACTTGTGACTGGTGGCTGCTGAGTCACCATATCAGCATCCTCGTATATGTCTTCTTCTCCATCCTCATCTATATTATAGCTGAAATTAGGTGGTTCTACTGGAGTGTCTTTTCGAATTGCCATGACATGCTTGAAAGATGGATATTCGCCAATATCATCAATAGACGTTCTTGTAAAAGCTTCTTGCTTAGGTACTCCAGTTTGTTCTATATTGCGGTCATGATGTTCCATCCCGTCAATGTAGACATCATCTGCTGATTGGTCAGCAAAGTCATCACAATAGATATCCTCAGTATCCACTTCGAGATTATCATCAGTGTAAATATCATCAGAAATTGGCATTGGTGCAATGCTGGTGATATTTTCATGTGTATTTTGCATAGAATTGTCCTCCAAGCGTGATATTGGTATATCATCTGTATAAATCTCCTCAGATTCTACAATTTCCTTATTAGTCATATCTGAAACCTGTACATCATCAGCATAAATTTCTTTGTTTCCTTCTGAGACTAGTACATCATCGACATAAATTTCTTCCTTTTCTTCTGAAACCTGTACATCATCAGCATAAATTTCTCCTGTTTCTTCTGAGACATGTTCCTCATCAGAAAAAAATTCTTTTGTTTTATATTCATTGTTTGACTTAACTATGGAACCAACTTCATCATATGGAAAAGTGCTTATTGGGATTCTTGGTGCCATTGAAGGTGGCTGCAAAGTTCTGCGCACCTTGCTATCTTCTTTTTGAGAAATGGCAGAAATTTCGGATTCATTTCCTCCTTTATCATTTGTTATTGCACCATGAAAAGCTTCAGATCCTACAGTGATTGAACCAACAGGTTTTTTTGGCTCACTTCTCCGGGCTGGAACTGGTGGCTGATTGAAGCTTCTATCATCACAATCCATTTGGTCAGTTGCACTTTGTGAAAGTCTTTGATTCTCTGTTTCTGTTTTAATTGGAGATTGTACAGGCTTCAGTTGACATTTAAAGTCAACTATAACATCTGGTTTCTGGGCAGTAGGGAAATCTTTTTCAATCATAGCATTCCCAGAGTTTCTGGCTGGAACAAAAGGCTTCCTCAAATCAGAAGGCTTTTTAATTCCTTCTTTAAAAAGTCCATTCAGCTCATCCCCTGCTGATTGTGGATTTTTGGGCTTCCTTCCAACAACTGGCAGTGGTCTTTTTGTTGACTTTGGGATTCTTTTGTTTTCCTTTTTAACAATTTTGGACTGTAAAAATATGTTTGACTGTGGATTACAATATATGTCTTCATCTGAATCAGCCATTACCTAGGATTGAAAAGGTGGCATGAGAATTTTGGTATCGATCAAATGAATATGGAATAACAGGTTTTTGCAAAGCTTCATGAGATAAACCTGTAGAGTCATTCAGAATTCAAAGAAATTTTGCTGCAACATAATGTAGTGATATGATTTCTCTGAATTCTGAAAAGACTCACATAAAGACTAGCTTATACAACATCTACTGGTTGTAATGGAGTACTGTGTGGGCACTAGTTGTCAAACACAAGGAAACATTTCCTGTAAACGAGACTTATAAAATCGACTTTGGTCAAGACAGAGTGGTTATGTGCCTAGCCTAACGAACACGGTGGAGATCCTTGCTGTAGGGCATGTTAAACAAGGAATCGAAACCGTGGGGTTCCGTACAGACCACTCTGTCACAGAAGTTGATAGCCTTATCACATTATCAGGTAGTTGTCTACATTAACAATGGCTGTATGTTACAATCAAATATTCTACAAATATTCTTCAAAATTATGCTATCAATCAAGCACTATACTGTCATTTTGCTGAGATAAATAAATAAAAATGAGATAGATAAATGCTGAGATAAATGAACAAAATAAATTAAGAATTCATGCAGTGCGAAACCATCACACATTTCAAAAAATGTATTCAATAGGGTTAGGGTTTGGGATGGGTACTCAGGAAACCATAAAAAACTAAGTCACGTTATAAAATTAGGGTGATGCAATGCAGATTCCAGGATTTAGTGAAAGCCCTGTCGCATCGAGAATTTCGTTTCGCTGTGCACACGTTGCGCGCCCCTATTCTACTCAGTGAACTGAAAAGTCGTAGAAAGGAGCGCGGAGTATTTGGGTCACGCAGCGCGGGAACACGTTTCGCGCGCGCGGCGCAAGCTTATTCTATAACTTATTCGCAACTTATTTGCAAACTCGCTGACGCAAGTGCACTGAAGCGGCTTCAGCTGTGAAGCCGCTTCAGCTTCAGCGCGGTTTGGCATCGGATCGCCCGACAAATAAGAGCTTAGCCCTGTTTTCACTTTCTCGCGCGCGCGCGCGGGAGACAGAGGTCAGATGAAATCTAAATGACGCAAAAAATGATTTGCAATCGCGCGGGCGCCAGCAAGATCAAGATCAATTTTGCCGGATGTTATCTGTCCACTGTTTCTTGCGCGCGCGCCGCCGCGCGCAAGAAACAGAGGACAGATATAACATCCGGCAAGATTGTTCCCGCGCTGCGTGACCCAAATACTCCGCGCGCGCTGCGCGTCTCCGTGGTTTCCTTTCTACGACTTTTCAGTTCACTGAGTAGAACAGGGGCGCGCAACGTGNCACGCCGGACACGATAACAATCCGGTCATCTTTTTTCCGCCGAAGAATCTTATCGCCACGGCTTTAAATTTTTAATTATTCTTTTCACATACCTATAATAAGCAAAGTTCTCATTATCAAAGGGTTAATAGAATATTATTAACCATCAAACCAGGCCTTCTCAGGCAAGAAAATATAATTTGAACAGTGTCATGATATCATGAGCTCCTAGCATTGAACTGAGATGCTGTATGAGCATTTGCACCCTTTCCAGTGATTAGTTACTTTACACCCATACCAGTGAATAGTAATTAGCTAAGCAAATTATCACTAGTTACTATTTAGTTAGTCAAACATGTTTGTATACTGATCTGATTTCAGTTTATAAATGCCTCTTCCACTTGCTTCAGAGCCTGTCAACCAGATTTGGAGAGATAAGATAACCTAAAGAAGACCTGTAAATGGATGTCACCATTGACAGAAACAAAGTCAATGCAAGCATTCTACTTTACAGACAACATCACCTGAAACACTTAAGGTAACAAAGTACTGATTCTGAGCCCAATTTGAAAGGCGTTAGGCCTTGGAGCTAAAGAAGTATCAAGTGAGATGCTTGGAGAAGCAGTATGGGTTTATTATTTCTTTATTAGTATTGTTCGTTGTGCTCACAAAAAGGAGCTTGCTGTTAGATTTATTAATTAATTAATTCTTTATCAGTAGTCCTTATGAGATCTGTCCTTTCATAGTATCATACACTTACGAAAATACCTTCGTGGGTTTCATACCTTATTGAGATGTAGGATCAGAGGTCAATCTATAAACTGAACCTATAGAGGTCTCAGATCAGCTAATCCTGTGGGAAGGTCTAAACAGCTGAACCTTTTGAGGTTATCCCAACAGCTGAAGCTGTTAGAAGTGCTTAACAGCTGAACCTTTTGAGGTTCCAACTATAGCTGAAGCCATTGACCAAACAGCTGAACAAAAACAGCAGTCAAAAACAACTGATCAATTGTGATGGTCAGGACAGCTGAACCAATCAAGGCCAGGGTCATTAGGACAGCTACACCTGTTGAGGTGTTTTAAACAGCTGAACAGCTTAACCTTTTGAGGTTTTAATCATAGCTGAACTTATGGAGGTGTGCGAAACAGTTCAACTGTTGAAATGCACAGGATAGCTGGGCTAGCCAGCACTATTGAGGTCTCTAATCAGTTGAATAATGAATCCACTGAGGTTCCAATAACAGGGAAGCCTATTGAGGCAATTCAAATAGCTGATCCCCTACTATTATCTAGAGGCCAGGTGTCTAAATCAACCAACCTATCCTGGGTCTATATGGAACTGGACTCTAAGACATCAGACTGAGATGAACCTATGGAGGTGTCAAACTTTGTCACTGAACTTTCTGAGCTATGTGACCAAGCTAAATCATATTGATTACAGACATATCACTGTTAGAGTGACTTATCACTGTTAGAGTGACTTATCACTGTTAGAGTGACTTATCACTGTTAGAGTGACTTATCACTATTAGAGTGAGAGCTTTTGGGTGTCAAAAGCAGCTTAAACTTACCTATGCTTAAGTCATACTTAAGTCCTAACTCTTGAACATTCTGAGATATTTAACCAATCTGAACCGTTTGAGGTCATACACAGTGTGTATTACACACACTTGAACCTTTTAAGGTGTCACACATTCATCCTTTTGAGGTGTCGAAAGTTGTACCTTCAGAGGTATCAACAAATTGTGGTTTACCATGTTAGGTCAACTTTGGAGCAAAGCAGATGGCCACAGTGGGTATCACAATCCCATGACTCAAGAAATTTGTCTTTCGAGAATAGAATAAGTCTTCTCCAAGGCTCTGATAAGTCTTAATCATCTAAGCACAACCATCAGCAAGTGCATTGTGATGGGTCTTTGTGTCTAACTGGGCACCATGAAACCAGGACATATCATCATGGAGATCTATCAAAGCATACACATATAATAAATAAAATGTACCAATCTGTACAGGTTCTCTATCTTTTTTTTTGGGGAAAACATGATTTAGGCAATTTTTCATCTCTGTTTGGTCCATTTCAGCTGTAAGGATTTTCGGAATCCATGAAACCTGGATTGAGATAAATATTAGCCTTGCTACTTGCAGGTCTAGACTATTCGAGTTTGGGCCTGACTTTGGAGCAGATACCCTTGCATAGTGCTTAGGTACCTCTTATCGAGATTGAGGAGATTGACTTTTGTATCATCATAAGAGTTATCATAAGAGTTGTAGTTTATCAGAAGGGTTAGAGAGCTCTGCATAACCATAGATACTCATATCAGATCACATCTGTATCATACATAACAGGTTCATGTATAATCTGAATTCAGCTAACAATGCATGTGTATAACAACACAAGTCATGTCTATCTCCTCTACAAGATAGAGAACTCCTCAAAATAACGACAATTATCTGTCCACAAAGCCTACCTCATGAAGAGGGTACATCTCACTGAGAGTCAGGAAGAAATCAAACCTGTGTTCTCAAGGTTGATAGGCTCTTGTAGCTGATATCACAGACAAGAGCAGGGGAACTGTTAACCCATGAGACAAATCTACTTGGGGAATATCAAGTCGAGAAATCGATTTAATAGAACACTGATCCCAGTACTGAGATCTCAAGAGATAATGAGCAACTGGAGTTCAGACTACGCCTGCAATCAGAGGCCAGCAGTTCAGCCTGGGAAGTGGAGCTATACTCTGCACCAGGTCAAGAGAAATGGTCGTTGGAAGAACTAGACTTATACAAAGATGTGTGGTCGCTGGCCTGCAATATAACAGGTCATCCAAGTCTCTGTAGTAGCAATGCGTACGAAAACAGGAGCAAACCATACACGCAGACGGGACTTGGAGGTGCAACACCGTCACAGGGATACCAATTTAGTACCGATAAGTATCTGATTACATACACCTACTCCACCTAGGATATTATATAACAACAGACAGTGTAACTTGAACAGAATTCAGTGGGACAATCTTAGCTTGTTTCTTCTCGGTGATGTACATTGTACAATGCACAGCATGCAATGAAATTACGCTTAGTCATCAGTGGGAGACAAGCACTAACACTTATTCGTATTACATCTCTATCAGAAAGCACTCTGATTGCACTAATGCCAATTCTAATTCTATCCTATGTGGGAAACATGAAATTGTCTCTCTGCCCTACAGAATTCGGTGGATACTTCCACCACTGACTAAGACTCCTTCGAGAGATTTAAGAAGCTTTGTTCATTTGGGAACTCACCACATTTGGTATCTAAAGCTATTGAATATATTCCAGCATAGGGTATATTTTATATATGACCAGTGGTCCAGTAAGAAGTGGTTCACAACCCATTTAGAAGGGAAGTTTCCCTGTTAACTTCAAATGGAATCTGCTGAGCATTACAACCGACACTGTCCAGTGTCCACTTGTCTCTTCTTCGAGGGAGCAGCTTTTAGGTCAAGATGTTGTTAGATTTCATTAGAGCTTACCTATGCAATCATTCCTAGGATGATATAAATCATCCTGGGAAGTTAAGGATGTAGAGCATTACATGCCTATTATATGATAATGATAAGCACTAACACTTATTCGTGAGCTATACTCTGATTATTCTATCTGGTCTATTCCAGTCAATACTCTGATGATATTCTATGTATGAAATTCTATGTATTCTATTCCATTCTATTATAATTAACTGTGGTAATATAAGATTGAACTACGGTTAAAAATGAGACACCAGACCTCTACATTATGACTCAAACATATATTGTTCATGCAACATTGTATGATAGGGCCAACACGGGCCTCAGGAGGACCTGTATGTTCTACATTGGTTTTACAAAAGGATCGAACTTTCGAGTTATTATTGACTTCCTCACTAGGAGAACTTCTCTAACGCATGTGGATCACACCTACCGTCAATTATTGTGGGTATTCACATACAGTTGTGCCACAAATGTGTAGAGCCTCAGCCTCCAATTGGGTAATGGATTGGGTGGGGTCGTCCACTTCCTTGAGAATCGAAAATGGTAGTCAACTTTGTGACACCACTACTGACTATTTGCATGTTGATTTGACAGATCAGGCCATTACGAGAGGTAACATGTTTGTTGGCTCAGGTCTCTTCTCCTCTCAATATACTCTTCAAACTGGCTCATTGGAACGTATCCGTAGGAGAAATGCCCCTCACCCAAGCTGCCGAAGGCAGCGTTAAGGGTGAGGGGTTTCTCCGAGGAGAAGAGACAATGAGCCAAATGATTCCCACCTCTCCTCCCTATTCCAACTCAATAAAAACTCCGCAGTGCGGCTGTATAGTCAGGAAAGGCAGTGTAGATCGGAATCAGGAGACAAGTTCTTAAGGAACCACAGCAGTCCTTCATAAAGGGATTTGGAACCTGCTACAAGATGCCGGCTTGCGGCGCAGATTCCGATGTAACTATAAACATCTCAGGTTTTCGGGTAAACTACATTAAATCGACACTTTCGATTTTGTTATATGTTAGTGACCCAATGACAATCTTAGATTGTCAGATCCAAGGGGCATGAACCTCTTCATGCTTCTCTCCATGCATCCTAAGATGCAATGTGTTCTCGGACCTGTTCGATCTTGATGAATCCCTCACGACGAGGTTATATTGCTCATTGGCTAACCCACTGTGGGTTGGTGTTTTTACTTAATGGTGAGCTATTGTCCATTGAACATTTGCATTACCAGAACACCAATGAATTAGGCTCTTTATGCCTACGAATCTGTGTAGTTCGTAAAGGGACACATTTACAAGATTAACTATTTCAACTAGCAATTTACACATTGCGTAGTACAAATCAAATTTTTCCACAATTATTGTTTGAACGCGCGCACAATTAATTTGTGCGCGCACGCATGGTTTTACCCTTGCTACAAACATGCTTGTATTTGTTTCTATCTATACATTGATTGCTTCAAAGATGACCGGATTGTTATCGTGTCCGGCCTGTTCATATATTCAGCGCTCGATATGAGTGTGCTAGGGGAGTGCGCGGCTCCCATGTATATAGTAAGATTTTTTAATTTTACTTCAAAAGGCCGTGGTGGTAGATCCTTCCGGATCATTTGGCTCATTGTCTCTTCTCCATGGAGAAACCCTTCACCCTTAACGCTGCCTTCGGCAGCTTGGGTGAGTGGCATATCCGCTCCATGTTGATGTACGTAATGCGCAAACAGCAAATCACTCACCAGTAGAAGTAAAACTACTCGTTACAACATCTCATTACCAAGTTTTAACGCGTGCGGGAGCCGCGTACAATCAACACTCCAATTGAACTTAGACAACACTCCTCAGGACGTAACCCACTTGCCAACCCTCGGACGAGTCAAGATACGGGACACTGTGAAGCTCTACAATAAACCTGATTTTTATCTCCAGTATCAATCTCACTCTCAGTGCCTGGTTTAACTGACTCACACACACTTGATTCGATTGATTCTCCCGATTTCTCCTGTTTCTATCAAATCACTTAATAATATAGCAAAACGTCAATCCCAACCATCCACAATTCAAACACTGCTGCCACTTACCTAAATACCGCTTAGGAAATGACTCTTACGAGAAAAAACAAGGATAGAGCAAGGAAAAGGAGCCGTCAATCCCTAGGAACGGAATTTACTCCTAAAACTCCGAAACCAGGGAAGCCTCGTATGCTGAACCTATTTGATCACTTCCCATCAACCTCTGACAGTCTACCTGTCAAAGAAGAAACAGATTCCCAAGTATGTTTAATCCACTCCTAGAACACCATAACACTATATCAAGAATGCNTCGCACACAAGCCCCGGCCTTTGTAAAAAGTAGCCTTACAAATGAAGCAACTAAGCACTAAGCAGGTTCATGATTTACTATATCATATGCCATCAATCATGAATTATCACTCTTTCCAGTACTGATCAGTACTCTCAAACAGTTAACAGATGAAAACTTTTGAAGTTGGGTAATTGATGCAAAGGATTAATTTGGCATTTTCTGGCTGTGGCTTTTTAGGCTTATATCAGACTGGTGTAGTTGCTGCTCTCACCAGTCATGGAAAAGGCTTCATTTCTGATGTTGAACGGTATTTACTTGAATGCTAATTCACACCTTATAAGTTAACAAGAGCTAGTTTTCTGCTAAGCATATGAGTCTCATATACATATTTCAGTGTATCTGGATCTTCAGCTGGATCCTTGAATGCTACCATGCTTGTATGTAAAATACCTGTCGAGAAATCTGTTTCAATGGGCCTAGAGTGAGTTACCTATGTATAAGATTGTGGACTTCACTAAGTAGTATGACAAGATAAGCAGTCCCAAACATTCTTGTTATGTTCTGTCTATTCCATTGATCATATTAAATTTCCTCAGGATATCACAAAAAATACGGAGGAGTATCTACAAGATTCCCTGGCAGAATTTGGATTCAGAGATAAAGCATGGACTTAATGATTCACTCCCATCTGATGCCCACATAATGGCATCTGATAGATTATTCATTTCTGTTACATCAGCTAGAGCCCCTGCTAATATAAACAATAAGGTTTGGATAAGTTCCCTGCTACACATTTATATTATGGAATATAATCATAGCTAATCTATTTTACTCTTCAGCTGGTATCCAGGTTCAACTCGAGAGATGAGCTTATCAAAGTCCTTGCACAAAGTTGCTACATTCCCCTATATTCTGGATTTGACATACCAAAAGAGGGAAAGGAATGGATGTTTGATGGTTCTTATACAGATAATCTTCCCTTGTTTCAGGTTTGATCCAGTGATGTCCTCTAAGTTGTGAGCACTTATACACTTGATTTCTGCCAGACTATTCTGCACACTACACAGGGTTACTTGAACATCAGAGTTTCTCCATTTGCTGGGTCTGGTTCACAAATCTGTCCAGAGAAGAGAGTTCTCAAATCCAGCCCAACTCTTGAGATAGTTTACAGGAACACCCCATTTGCATTTACATTCAACAATATCAGGAGAGTTGTCAGGTGAGTTGGCCATCATTGACATCTGATTATGCCATTGGCAATTTTGAGATTCATCATACACTCTTACAAAAGAAAACTGTAACCTTTATTGCAGTGTGGTGATACCACCCCCTGTGGACGGTCAGAAAATCCTCTACTTAGCAGGGTACAGGGATTGCAAGCTCTACCTGAAGAAACATGGTATTTTCGAGGCAGCTTCCCCTCCTGATGTGATGTACTTGTTTGATAAGGAGTTCTCAGCAAGTCCCTCATGACGCTGTGTTACCATAGTGCCCAGTTACCACCCTGTGTCAAGGGCAATTACATTGTATCATGCATTCAAATGCATTTTATAATCTCCCAGTTTTGAATTAATTGATAGGATTTGCATTGAGTTTCAGAACCAAGTAAAAAGTATCATCTCGTGGGATAACACGACATTTCGATTGCTTAATTTGTATTAATCTGTATTCCAAAATGTAAATAGGTTTTTGAGGTTATTGTTGTACCAGCATGCATCATATCCAGTATTGTTATCATGAATACGAAGTTCACGATTACTGAACAGTAAATAACTAATTTGTTATGCCGATTTTGATTTATCTAATTATTTGCTCTGCTTATTAAAGCAGAAAGCACCTGAACCAGCCAACCATGAACTAGACCTAACCCAGACTCGAAACGAGCTGAAAATTAGCACTGGTAATGTGATCTTGATACTTCTGATATGGCCACGGTATTACTTAAGATGGCTGTAGATTAATTGGTGGTTTAGATGAGGCCAGGGTAATTTCTGCTTTTATCGAGGTCAAATTTGATCGTGAGTGTTGTTGCGTTGTGCAAAGTTTGATCAGCTTTCAATTCTCTGCATCTCCAAAACTTGTAAACTAATCAGTTATCTCAAACCTCTACCCTGATATGTCAAGGATATACCTTCCCCTATAGGTGTCAAATCACAGGATAATGGCATAGGTTAAACAAAATACCAATCACATCTCTCCAATGCAGCGCTCTCTCACCCTGACTCTAGCTCTGCTAAAGCCCGACCTTTTCTCCCATCCTATTCATCACAGACAAGTGCTGAGACTGATCAAAGAACAGGATTTCATCATTGCTCGAGAGCGTGTCTTATCATGGGACAGGGAGACTGCCAGACAGTTTTACAGTGAACATGAGGGCAAGTTTTTCCAGCAACGCCTTGTCGAGTTCATGAGTTCTGGAGAACATTTTCATGCCATGGTGTTGGGACACTGGACTGAGAACGCCGTCACCAAATGGAGGGCCATGCTCGGTCCGACAAAGTGTTACCAAGCTCGGGGTGGACCTGGCAGGAGCAGTATTAGGGCACTGTACGGGCTGAGTGACACTAGGAATGCTGGTCACGGGTCGGATTCTGTAAAGAGTTTTGAGAGGGAAGTTAAGTTCCTGTTTCCAGACTGGGATCACAGGGAGTGGGCTGAGCAACAGACGGAATGAGTGTTTGTGATAATGTGTTATCTGACAGGATTGATAACGTAGCTAAATGTACAGTACTATGATGATTGTATGATTCTATGATAAGGTAGGGTACAATCTGTTTTTAATTTAACATTATACTGAAGTTTGCTGTATTTCTTATTCTCGAAAATGTTATAATTCGGTTTTTCCACTCTTATCAGACTATAGATGTTATGATTCTACTCATAGTTATAGTACAGAAAGCACTGATCTATTGCCACATCAGTGTAGGGAATGTTGACACCGGGTCGCAGGTCGCGGAGGTCAATCCTCACCCCTTCCCGGGGAGGGAACACCAGCTCCAGGGTGTCGAGTCCGGCGCCTATAGTCGAGAAAACACAGGTCTGCAGTAGATAAGTTCAAGTTGGATGTTGAAGTTGGATGTTCAAGTTGGATGTTGAACATCCATTGCTTAGCTGACTCGGAATAGGAATCGTAATGGGAAGATTCAGTGTCTGACATTTGTCATTATTTCAGATTGTTTCTGAAACCAGTCAGTATGAGTTGCAAACTGTTCCCCACGCAGTACACTCGATTGCACGTGACGTCATGAAGAAGTCACGCGTGAGGGTAGCCGGTCTGGCCACCTCACTGGGATATGTAGCGGATGGTAACAGAGTCGTGGTCTGGCATATCGGGGGCAGCACTAAAATGTTTGAGTTGCTCGTTCCGAATAATGTGTTTAGCGTACATCTGACCCAAAGTGGCGGTGCTGTCGTTACAACAGGTGGGCACTGGGCTGTGGGTGTGTGTGCGGGTTTGTACTGTGTGGGTNGTGTGTGTGTGTGTGTGTGTGTGTGTGTGTGTGTGTGTGTGTCTGTGTGAATTATTTACTCACCATGTCCACAGTTATGGGTGAAGTTGTGCGCTGGAGTAGGGTAGACCAGACTGAGAGATACTCAGTACAACACAGCTTATCGGCGGAGGGTGTTGTCGATACCACACTTCACCATGACAACAACACGCTCCTGCTGCTCGACAACTCACACAATGTGTGGGTGTCAGACAACTCCTCTCTAACCCAGCTCAATCCTGGATCAGCCCTTGGAGGTAAGTTCACCTAAGTTTTTATCAATTAATTGATGTTTTGTACGTGTTCGAAATAAAAACTGCACTATTCGAGTTTTCGCATAGCATTTAAGAAGTGATATTCGTGAACACAGAGCGTTGTTCAGTGAAGCAGTAAATACACAGTCTAACAGGACATGTTTCGCCTTATAGGCTCATCAGCTGTATGGAGTGAATTAGCCTAAAAAATTAAAGTCGAAAATTTGCAAGATAATTAGTCCCCTCTGTCCTCTCCCCAGTCCTCTTACCCATATCTCTTCCCCCCATCCCCCATTTAACTTCTCTCCTTTGCCTCTAGCTCTCCATCGACAGTATCTTTTGGTTTCGCTCATGTTTTTGGAAACCATTCTAAAACCCTTACCATGAAAGAAATGAAAAGCATCTTATGGTTATGAAATGAAAGATCCAATAACATGTATCAAATATGAGAAATATGTGAGACTGCTTCTAGTCTCTTTGACACTGGAATAGTTGATTAATCATGACACCAGTGCTTGTGCTTGCAGCAGTTGCAGTCACTGCACATGACCATCCCAGCAGCAGCATCACACTCCCCACTGCTGTCATCCTCCTCACAAGATGAGTAGTATTCAATGTAACTCTGCATTCCGCCCTTCGCTACACTGGGTGAATAGCAGAAATCCGACCACCTCACGAACAAGCACTTGCGCTGGGGAATTCCGCTGTCAGCGCACGCTTTCAACGCTGCGTCAGCTGAATAGCTACACCAGGACAGTTTAAGTGATTTCTTGCAGAGGGAGGTGTTGTCCTCGTCACATGGCACGGGGAATCTGACCAGACTACTAGTACGAGATGTTGAAGTAGCGCTGACAGAGCCCATGTACCAATAACCTCTATAGTTCCAACTGCTGCTCCAATACTTGACAATATAGCACTTCTTTTCTGGGATTCCACTGTTTTTACAGTCGCTCACAGCTCTGCTCCGACTATTCCTGGAATATCCCAAGTTAAGAGTCTTGTAACAGATCTTAGGTGGTTCTTTTGTCCCTTCTTCCCCGCCATCATCAGAATCTCCGTCGTCTGGTTTGGGTGCAACACAGGACTTATTCCGGCAACGTACATCTGGGTAGTGAGCGTAACTCTCTATTTTACACATGTCATACTGCTGTCTGTCCATGAGAATGTAGCCACCATCTCCCCAACGATTACCCCAGCTATTCCTGACTTTCCAGTAGGGGCGGTTATACAGCGTGCCATATCCGACCACACCCACTGCATGATTGGGGGCTCTCTGGCAACTGTCATCCATGTAAACGCCTTTACGGTAAGCCTGGAAATCACTGTTAACATAGATAGCCACGGATATTATATGCTCGCTGGCATATCGCAGTAGGCTTCCTTTCCTTATCCTGATATCTCCAGCAATTAGCACATTATGATCAGTAAGTGCGTTAGCAGTCCGTTGCATTGTCTGAGGGCTGCAGCCACGGTCACTGTTTCTGTATCGGTATGCACTTGTGGGGGCCACTCTACCCGACTTTCTCGAGTACTCGTAACACCACTGAGGCCACCCTCCCCTACACCCATCACCTCTCGAGGAGCACTCCAACCACTCCTGCTCGGAAATACTGACTTTCCTGTCCCCAGTTTTGAAGTATATCTCCCCTTCGAGTGCAGTAGCGGCTCCGAATGTCCAGCATGACCCACACCCTCCCTGGTCCTTGACGTCAGAGATAACACCACTGAAATCTCGTTGACTAGGGTAATCGCCGACATTGGGTGTGGTCAGTAAACCAGTGGATTCTTCCTCCTCGTGTCCTGTGATGTTGAGACCCAGTCTGCCGGCCCGCTCCTCTGGTGTCAGAATGGAGAAAAAGTTGTCCTCTGCCGTAAATAATCGACTGTCATCAGCGTTAATTTCCTGTACTCTGGCATCGAACTCCATGAATGATTGGAGTCTAGCTTTGAGAACTTCGGGTGACTCAGACAAGTTGATCTGGTCCTGGACAGCATACTTGTCCATGGCCTCTCTGAATCTAGCCCTGACATCATCGGTAGCAGCAGATAGGCACACCAGTGCATAGAGTAAGACGATCATCTTCATGTTGAGTCTTGTGATGGTTTGCCAGGAGTGGTTCAACTCCCGCTTATAAAGGACCTGATCTGCCCCCCCCCTTCGGTAATTCCCCTCCAATGACTGTGAAGTTTTCGCGAAACAGGTGTTGCATTGTCGCGAACAGTGTTAGAACTGGGACTTTCTTCATTGTGATAGTCTCCACAAGCTAGTTTCCAATGTCTAGCTAAGTGTCAGAATTGGTTACCACTACCGAATTAATTTACAAGTAGACAATTTGTCGTGTCTGTGAAAAGTCTATGGGAACCAAAACAGTCAAGCGTGACGTTTAATTTGATTGACAAACGAACCAATACTGACAACGCCTTTTATCGAATGAAAAACATCTACATGTGAAACAAACCAGACTTTCAAGCTGTTTAAATGACACTTGATTGAGAATAGTTGTTGGAAAGTTACCTCACGGTAGCTTCATTCTGGGCAATGGAATTTACAGAAATTGTGCGTCAAGCTTAACTAAGTCTGGAATATCATTAGTTAAATCAAGTTAGTTGAAAATTGGGTGGTTACTCAAGATAAGGTGCTAGCATGTTCATTGATAAGTTGATACAAAGTGCAAAGTTAAAACCTTGATGCGGACGAAAATATCATTTGCACTCCTGAAGAATGTATTGGTGTCAGTCAGAGGATCCCGGGGCAAATTCTCTCGCGATAGGGAATGGCCACTATCTGATATTTCGTTCAATCTCATTTCAGATGGGATGAAAAGAGAGACCAGATTTTCCTATCTTTGGACCGTGCTGGCCAAAAACAGTTTCGATTCAATTCAGTCATTTTCCTGAAAATGCCGCCTTTTTAAATCCACCTCTCTTTTTGAGCCGGTCACAGGTTAAAGATTTGATATGTGTACGCGGCGATAACATAAATACATTACATTCGTGCGCGCACGTATACGAAATTTAATTTATTTTCGAATAGTCGGAAAATAGTCGGAAAATTCATATGTCATAGAAATCGGGTTTTGGCGACGACAATGTCATCGTGCACTTGCCACAAATAAAAGGTTACTCCATGAATCACAGGTTACGTTTGATCTAACCTCGGAAATCGATTTGGAGTGCAGATAACTCTGAAGTTCAGACCGATTTAACAAATGATTGGTCCCTGACGTCATTACATACACAGAATGTTTCATTAATTACCCTGATTTGCAGGAATATCTCGCCGTGTCAGCACTCTGTTTTGGACCGCACCTGAAACAATGCTAGGTGACGCCAGGAAAGTGGTGTCAAGTGGGGATGTGATATTCGTGGTGGGGAGTAAGGGTGTCCAACGCATACATGGAACTGCTGTGAGTTCAATGTGTATGATACCATGTTACCATGTCCATATTACGATATTCACGTAGAAGCATCTGACAATATTTGAGCCACTTCTCTGCAGATTACATGGACAGTTGAACTGCAGCCCCTCATTTCGAACTCTTGTTACAACGTCAACGTTATTGATGCTGTGTAAGTTGTTTTTGTTCTTCATATAACACATTTCTCGACGATGGGGCACCCATACCCCGATGAATGTAAGAAACCCATGACGGAATACCATGACAGGGCTGTGGACGGTGCGCTGAAGTGTCTGGTTGAAGTTGATGGGCTCCTCTACATTACGACACTAAGTTCAAACCACGCCACTGTACCGTGTAGTGTGGATAACTCTATACAGCTTCAGGTTAACAGTGGTGTCAATCATACTGAAGTCAATGACACCGCCTATCCTTCTCAAAAACTTAAGTTCTGTCAGTCATACTAATAAGCACACTGGTCAACCAGTGTAAGGCTGGATACAGCACACTGGTCAACCAGTGTAAGGCTGGATACAGCAAACTGGTCAACCTGTGTAAGGCACGCTGAAAACGAAAATTCTATGAAGGAGCTCTTGGTCATTATTCGGCCATTTCTACAAATAAGCACTGAAAATGTTGCTTGACCAGTTGTCTGACTTTTGTTCATTTTATTTGCATATTTTGTACCGTTGTAAATTGTATCTTACCGTAAGTCAAGAAGAAAACACAAGGCCGCGAGGCAACAACTCAAGAGAGTTGTTGGTCTAGCTTAAATTAGCACTTACGATTAAAGCCATAAGACCCCAACTATTCGTGACTTCACGGGTGACGTCACCCGTTACGTCATGCGTCACTTGTCCTAACTAGTCGTGACGTCACGCGTGACGTCACGACTAGTTAGAATAAGTTACGCATGACATCACGGTCTCACGCCGCGCATTTCCTTGATTTTTTACTCGCGTAGCAAAATCAGCAGCAAAATCAACAAGAAGATCAAAATGATTCAGATCAATCCTCTGTAATAGTGGTCAGTTTAAGGGAGGGAAGCTGATCAGGTGACGCCAAAAGTACAAGTACAACTCCTCAAGAGAAATGGTGTAGGTAGTGTACAACACAGCTATGGGATGGTCACGTGATTCATGTACTTAGCATGAACTTGTACTGATAAGTCTGATTGGGTTCCTGGCGTCTAATGTGTGCATGTATGTTTTATAGAAGGGGAACTGTACACAGAGGGTAGGTATGTAATTAGTATGAAATCTTGAAAACGACGAGGGAGGTGAATTCCAAGGAGCAATATTCAGCAGGGCAGTGTGCTCCAGTTCACGAAGAAAGACTCTCCATCCGAGGCACTTTGTTTGAAGTCATACATCTATACATTAGATGCCGGCTTATAAGCACAGATGCATGCTATGTACATGGATCATGTGAATGTACCATCCAACACCCATAACACCATTTCTCTTGAGAAGTTGTAGTTGTACTTGTGGTGTCACCTGATCAGCTTCCCTCACTTGAACTGATCACTTTTACAGAGAATTGACCTGAATCATCTTGATCTTGTGATTGATTGATTGATTGATTGAAACTCCCCAATTTGGGGGTTGCCTCTTTTATGGGCGAAATGAAAATCAACAATAAAATCACCGGTATATACAACAATATCCATGNTGCAAAATTCGTTGCAAATGCTAGAATGATAAACATGAATTGTTGCTGATTTGCTGCTGATTTTGCTACGCGAGTAAAAAAATCAAGGAAATGCGCGGTGCGAGACCGTGACGTCATGCGTGACGTCATGACTAGTTAGAATAGGTCACACATGACGTCATGCGTAGCTTATTCTAACTAGTCGTGACGTCATGACTAGTTAGGACAAGTGACGCATGACGTTGCTTAATCAGAGAGGTAAGTTAATTGAATGCAGCTTAGCACTCACTGTGCTCCCCTCTCACTGTATATCGCTAGCACTCACTGTGCTTCCTTCTACTGAGCGTATACTCACTGTATATCGCTAGCACTCACTGTGCTTCCTTCTACTTAGCGTATACTCAGTGTATATCCCCTGCACTCACTGTGCCCCATTCTACCGAGCGTACACTCACTGTATACAACTTAGTACTAACTGTACCCCCTTCAAAAAGCAAATATTATATAACTTGACACTTACTGTGTATCCTCTCTACTGAGCGTATAAAGTCAGTATCCGACAGCTCAAAATGAACAAGAGGCTCAACCGGATACAATAGAGTGAATAATAGTCGGCATACTACCCAATCAAAGCAGAAAGCAGCCTGTAGGGCGAGTGTAGGCAAGTCTGCGAACATCCTGCAGGCATGTCTGTCGAGTCCTGGATGAAAATGTTCAAGGTTGCCCCTCGACCTAGGGATCTGAAGAATACCCCCTTACATGCAGACCGACTCCATGCAGACCGACACCATGCAAGTACCAAGCCTATGCAGAATCTGCATGGCGTCGTATTTTTCCGAAAAAATACAGACCAGAAATTTTATACGGGTATAGGACTGTACGGCGGAGGACTGTACGGCGGAGGACTGTACGGCGGAGGACGCTACGGTGGACTTTTCAATTTAGGATGGACGCTACGGCGGAGTTTCAATTTAGGGTGGACGCTACGGCGGAGTTTAGGGCATATGTACATACATCTCTTCGCAAGCTACATATAACCTCATTAGAGATCGATGGTACGCTTTTAGATACTTATAGACAGATAGGTAGATGATCGATTCATTGAAGCGCCAATGGGAAAGTTATTTATCAGTAATTAGAAGCAGGACGTGCAATGAGTTCGTCATCTTGTCACTGTTCCGCGTACCCTGTCACTCTGTCAGTCATGAGCATAAATCGTTCGACGAGGATCTAGAGATGTAGCAATAGACAGCGCAATGGGAGCGTTATCAAGTCATGCGATCCAATTGAGTCAAGTGACGAGGCAAAAATCTAGAGGGGTATAAGGCCACGTGACTCGAACAAGTCACGTGACACAGCAGTAATTTAAACGGTGGTTCACATGCCCCTTATCGCCGCAATGAGTTGGGAATCGGAATATCCAACATTNATGAAAATTCAGATACGTCAGTAATAATCTAAGAGGGAAAAATATGAAACATCAATTCAATCTAGTTAGGCTATAGTATGTCCCCCATGTCTGGTCTGGACAACAACGCAACTCCAGACGACAGAGTGACGAGTCCGTGCAGCTGCCTTTGTGTCCGGAGCCCGAGGGGATGTCCGGAATTCACTCCCGTTATCATGGCAGCCGGATGCGGCTCCCCGATGTTCCAGCTCTCCGAGGACACGCCCAAGTGTATGATCCCCCCGCTAATACACCCATGATCTGGTTCTCGGTGGACTTCCGGTGAAATCCCGCACAAGAAGGACGATCGGGACTTTATCGGAATTGATTCGCGGGACGGGCGAATTCTGTTCAGCGAGAAGGACATTGAGGGTGAAGTTTCAGTGAAGCGGAATCAATTGTCCAGGTTACCGCACATGAGAATGTACAGTAATATGATCGACTGTCACCTGTATCTAGTTAGCAAATATGTAGCATGCAATAATTGTTACCTCACCATAACTATTTGTCTAAACCTCATCAAATGAATGCTGTCTAGGTGAAAAAGGTCTGTCTAATTAGCCAGCTATTCCCCAGAAAAGTGAGTATCAAATTACTAATTTGATACGAATCAATAGCTAGGAATACCCCCTTACATGCAGACCGACTCCATGCAGACCGACACCATGCAGACCAACCCTATGCAGAAAAAACGACGCCATGCAGACCAGAAATTCTCTAGAGCCCAGTCTGCATATCGTCGTTTTTTCCCGTTATTCTGTCACCATGCAGACCAGGCTCACCAAATCAGAGGTGGCTTCCGCCTTTAGTGTACACAATCATCAACCGTATCATTGAAGTGTTGGTATTTTGATAAGGGAGAAACTCCCTTATGTGATTGGCAGGGAAATATAGTAAAGGGGACATTTAATTGAGTTTTTGCTCTCATAACAAGACACAAGTTAAGAGCTTGTGAAAATAAGCGGGAGTTGGTTCACACAAACTTTTGGGAGGATGGTAAGTATGTCAATCTGTTATGTATCCGGCATGAAGGCATGAAAGTTATCAGTCAATCCACCAGTGATGACACGAATTACCATCATCATTTATGATACAGTGTCGGGAAACTGAAAACTGTGAGAGCTCGACCAGACGGGTCATGTTTACCCTAATGAGCAGTCATTGTCATGGAAGCAGTCGCTATCAACGGATTGCGTTTCCGCTATCATAATACTATGATGAGACACGAGGTGGAGAGGTCATGATGAATGAGGTATAATTAGCTGTCACTAGCTGTAATTGGGATGTTTATTGACACTACATCGAGAAGGGATAGAAACGGTATAACTATAAAAATCAAAATCAGATCCAATGGTTAGAAACTCGCTTCATTTTTAATGAGCTTTGTACAATTGCTTTCGTTCAGTGATGATGGTCCCGGTCGTGACCCATTTGCCGGCGTACCAAGCTCGCCACAATTATTAGGATTTAATCCGCAAGAGGAATCGTTTATCACGTCCGCACCCGTATATGCTCCTCCAAATCCAGACTTGGATCTCGATAACATCAACTTTTCTTCGCCTTGCCTTGCGTCTACCATACTTGACCTTGACACAGCCATCATATCATGTGAGTTGCTGATGAGTTTAAAGTTGATTTTTGGTGCTTCTGCTAAGTCTTTAATATATAATAGTGTGTGGAACACAGTTTTTAAAATTAGCATTTCAGCGATATCGACTGATAGTGATACTGATAACAGGTCTAACGTTGATGTTGCAGACGAGTACATTGTTTCTGCTTCCACATCTGCGGAAACTATAACTTGTAAGCACATAGGTAGTGTTCAATCTCAATCTAACGTGTAGAAACAGATTGAAAACCACTGACCTAGTTATTGTTATACTGATATTATTTTTGAAGGTGATATCAGTGGGTCAGAGATCCATCAGCTGATCGGACGAAAAGGCGGCAGACAACTAGGAATCAAGGGGTTCATCTACGTGCATGAGAAACGGAAGGAAATGAAGTCAGCAAACGCATATGTTAGATATTGGTACGTATAATAATAACACCATTACCACCATTGACCAATTCCTATCATAGCTTCTGCCTTATGAACTTGCCATCTCAATTTTAAAGTCTTATTTCTCAGGTATTGTCAAGAGAAACGCCCCCTTGGATGCGGTGCAAGGTTAACGACAAATGAGGATGGTACTGAACTACAGGGATTGCATTTCACTCCTCACACACACCAACCCGATCTTGTGGCATTTGAGGCTGCCCTAGTTAATGCCAGGTTGGTTATAAACTATTATGTGAGATCTTTTGATTTTTCACCTGCTTATTCGTTCTTTCTCTTGTAATTTTCTTCTGCATGATCATCACCATTGTTGCAGGTTGAAAAATGGTGCAGGTACAATGACAGCGACCGGGCATATCGTCACCGGCGCTCTCCAGGGAACATCTGACCGTTGCCAGGCAAGCCTTCCATCTCTCGACGCCATGTCCCGGATAGTCCAGCGACAACGGAAGAAGCTGAACAAGCCTCCACCTGCTCCCAAGTCAGCAAAGGAGACAGTCTTTCCGCCAGAGTTTCAGCTGGACTCCAACGGTAACCAGTTCCTCCTGGCCGACAGCACTACGCCCTCTGGGAAGAGAATCGTCATCTTCGCAACGCAGAAGGCTCTCGCCCAGCTCCCCGCCTCTCCCATCACATTCCTGGATGGGACCTTTGCAACTGCTCCAGATGGGTGGTACCAGGTCTTTATCGTCCGAATTCTCCTCAGTGACACTGAGGACCACATACCAGTGGCCTTCTGTCTTCTAGAGGACAAGACTAAAGCATCCTCCAAGCTCGCCCTCCAGTGCCTAAAGGATGCTCAGCCGGAATGGGATCCAAGAGGGTTCGTATCCGACTTCGAGTGCGCCATCGGAGGTGCAGCCAGGGATCTCTTCCAGCACAGCTGGCTCCAAGGGTGCAACTTCCACTTCAATCAAGTTCTGCTGAAGAAGATGAAGCAGGTCCCGGAATTCGACAAGGACAACGAGCTTCAGTCGGAGCTATACAATGTATTTGGCCTGGCTTTTCTCCCAACAGACGAGGTGGCTGATGCTTGGTCCGACTTTGAGGACACCATCCTCACTAAGCATCCAGCGGCGGTGGAGTTCTGTGAGTACTTCGAGTCAACTTGGGTTGACGGTCGGTACTGCTGCGAGCAGTGGAACTGCTACGACCGAACACTGGCGGGCGAGCCTCGCACAAACAATATCTCCGAGGGTGGGAATAATGGACTCCGTTTAGCCATGGGATGTGCAAAGCCTGTAGTTTGGAAGTGGATAGATATCATTAGGAAAGTTCAGGTTAAAACAGACTTTAAGATAAATCAGTTTTTGAATGGAGCGTCAAATGTTTGCAGGAAGAAGAAGAGTGAGATCAAGAGGCAAGAGACCATGAGCAAGCTTGTGAGAGAGTATGTATTTTTGGATTCAGATCAGAGACTTGGATTTGTGAGGAGGATGAGCCATTTTGCGAGTTCGAAGAGGAAGAAGTAAGATTTTGTTAATGATATATATCTACGCTGTTCATTTTATCAAGAGTACACGTCTTGTGAATTTTAAGCAATTCCATGTCACTGCCGAATTTATTTCTCGGGTCTTGTTATGAGAGCGCAAACTCAATTCAATGTCCCCTTTATTATATTTCTCTGCCAATCGCGCAAGGGAGTTCTCCCTTATCCAAACACCAACACGTCAATCATGCGGTAAATGATTGTGTACAGTAAAGGCGGAAGCCACTGTTACTTTCAATAATTGAGTTAACTTAGAAGTATAAGTAAACTAACCTCCCTTTTCTTATTAGAATTTAGTGATGCCAGAATCTACCCAGTGGTGAGGATCTGATTATTCTACTTCGTGAATGTTTGCCTTGTTCTTGAAGTTTCCTATTCTAGTGTCTTGAAAGTTTTAGTCAGGCTAACTGGAATTATGGTGATCCTCTTATTGTATAATTCTAATATACTTTCTATTTCAGATTGTTATTGAGCATTACCGTGTTTTATTCCAATAAACAGCCACCTCTGATTTGATGAGCTTGGTCTGCATGGTGACGGAATAACGGGAAAAAACGACGATATGCAGACTGGGCTCTATAGAATTTCTGGTCTGCATGGCGTCGTTTTTTCGGGAAAATACGACGCCATGCAGATTCTGCATAGGGTTGGTCTGCATGGTGTCGGTCTGCATGGATTCGGTCTGCATATAGGGGTGGTACCAATAGCTAGTTAATGCCAATTCTAATTAGCCTTGCTATAAAGCTGAAGTCCTGTACAAGCATGCATTACAATTGTTCATTGTTCATACAATATGAGTTCTCCACGATCTCCCACTTTGTCCATCATCCCGTCTCCCATACCCTCTTCCCCAGATTATAGTCCTTCTCCTGTCTCCCATCGATCTCGGTCTCCCTTGTCCCCCTTGCTGTACGAAGAGATATCTCCTGAGAGTCCTCCACCACCTCCTCCCTATCGCCAGATCCAGCTCACACTGATAGCTCGTGCCGACCTGGATGCTGCTCTGCTGAATATCTTCTCAAGTCCTCCCCCAGAAAATCCCACACTGAACTTGTCTGCACTCAGGGACGCTGATAGGTCTTTCTGGCGAACACCTGAGGCTGTGAGAGTATTGAACCAGATACGAGAGCTTCGACGAGAGTTCATGATCGGAGTGGTGATGTCTACAACTCTAGACCAAATATCGCAAATCTCTGAGAAGTTCTCACACGATATTACCCGATGGCTCGAGACCATCCACGCTCTACCTATGAGCGCCACTCATTTACCCAGGAGAATCCGGAAGGGAACTTCCATGGAGATCCGACATCGGATGCGAGATCTAATCTACCCCTCATCCCTAGCTGAGTTTGGCACCACCCCTGATGTGCAAAATCTGGAAAAAGTCAAATGTGCCCTTCAGCAACTGTGGTACATTGTCAACATTGCCCGTTCTTAGATTAAACTGATGATGAAATGACTATACTGATATCTGATTTTTTTTAACATTTGACCATACTGATTGGAAGTGAAAAGATACATGTCATGCTGTAATACTGAAGAATGTTTTACTGACACACAATCTCGGGCAACGTTCAGTCTGATCAATATTTTGTTGCTCGAGGTACNAAACTTTTGGGAGGATGGTAAGTACCTATCTCAATCTGTTATGTATCCGGCATGAAGGCGTGAAATTTATCAGTCAATCCACCAGTGATGATACGAATTACCATCATCATTTATGATACAGTGTCGGGAAACTGAAAACAGTGAGAGCTCGACCAGACGGGTCATGTTCCCCCTAGTGGGCAGTCATTGTCATGGAAGCAGTCGCTATCAACGGATTGCGTTTCCGCTATCATAATACTATGATGAGACACTAGGTGGAGAGGTCATGATGAGCTGTAACTAGCTGTAATTGGGATGTTTATTGACACTACATCGAGAAGGGTTAGAAACGGTATAACTATAAAAATCAAAATCAGATCCAATGGTTAGAAACTCGCTTCGTTCTTAATGATCTTTGTACAATTGCTTCCCGGTCGTGACCCATTTGGCGGCGTACCAAGCTCTCCACAATGATTAGGATTTAATCCGCAAGAGGACTCGTTTATCACGTCAAAACAACGTCCGCACCCGTATATGCTCCTCCAAATCCAGACTTGGATCTCGATAACATCAACTTTTCTTCGCCTTGCCCTGCGTCTACCATACTTGACCTTGACACAGCCATCATATCATGTGAGTTGCTGATGAGTTTGAAGTTGATTTTCGGTGCTTCTGCAATCCGTTGATAGCGACTGCTTCCATAACAATGACTGCTCACCTGGGGGAACATGACCCGTCTGGTCGAGCTCTCACAGTTTTCAGTTTCCCGACACTGTATCATAAATGATGATGGTAATTCGTATCATCACTGGTGGATTGACTGATAAATTTCACGCCTTCATGCCGGATACATAACAGATTGAGATACTTACCATCCTCCCAAAAGTTTGTGTGAACCAACTCGCGCCTATTTTCACAAGCTCTTAACTTGTGTCTTGTTATGAGAGCAAAACTCAATTCAATGTCCCCTTTACTATATTTCTGCCAACCACGTAAGGGAGTTTCTCCCTTATCAAAACACGAACACTTCAATGATGCGGTTAATGATTGTGTACACTAAAGGCGGAAGCCACCTCTGATTTGATGAGCCTGGTCTGCATGGTGACGGAATAACGGGAAAAAACGACGATATGCAGACTGGGCTGTATAAAATTTCTGGTCTGCATGGCGTCGTTTTTTCGGGAAAATACGACGCCATGCAGATTCTGCATAGGCTTGGTCTGCATGGTGTCGGTCTGCATGGAGTCGGTCTGCATGTAAGGGTGGTACCTCTTTAACCTACCTATAGACGGGTTTATGAAATTGCTGTTTTTGCAAAAACTTCAACATTTTACATTGTTTCAGTTACTGTACATTGTGTGACTAGCTACTGTTACGACTGACGAACTACCACTCATAGCAAAGGTAGATGCAGTGTGTACCATGTAGGTACATGTTTATTGACGTGTAGTACTATTGTACTTGTGAAGAACACTGTACATATATCATCACGGCAGTCTCCATGCACTATAATAGAGCCCATTTAATGTGCTACTCTGAATAATACGCGACTTTCTGCGCGCGTGTGTGTGCTATTGTATAGATCTCGACTTCATGGACCACATCCATTGAAGGTTATCTTCTGTTGCGAGACGTCCCAATTCTGCGCTCATTAATTCAGTGGGTACAACTGTTATTATAAAGCTTGTTCCACTTCCTGCTCCATAAGGAAGATTAGCCTATTTATATGGGTCATTCTAATCAGGAAGGGCTGATTACAGTCGGTACCTACCTGTTCTCATAACAGCGTGATGATTCATTGCCAGCAGTGTTCTCTTCTTTGCCTCGTGTTTGTGTTTATGTCTTCGCTCCCTTTTTTTTCGTGCATGTTTGCGTGTGTGTGTCTGTNTTGGTGTTTCTCCAGTCCAAGAATATAGGTCGATATGTGCAAAAAGTGGTTCATGAGTCATGACCAATACTATCAAATATACCTTGCAAAAAATCCAAAAGAGGCCAACTGGCGACTTGTATCAATTGACTTTTCTCCTTAGTAATAGGCAGAAAAATAGTTTTTGGGTGACCAAAAAGTAGAAAAGGTAATTGAAAATAAGTCCTATTGAAAATTCTGTACAATTTTGCAAAAAAATTCTAAAAAATTTTAAGGTCAAAAATAGCCAGCCCAAAAAAAACCGAAAAAAACCAAAAAATACCGAAAAAAACCAAAATAAACCAAAAAAAACCAAGGCCGACCCTGATTTTCCATTCTTGGGCTAGGTTTTTTTTGGTTTTTTTAGGTTTTTTTTGGGCTACAACCCCCCCATCTTGGTACGATATTCTAGGTCAGCATCAAAATCAAATACACAATCCAAATTCTCAGAAATGCGTACACTAACAGATGATACATGTTCATATACGAACAAAGCCACATCTATGTAGCAAGAAAGAATTTCAATCCAGTTCAATAAGAGGAAGACGGATGGTGGTCATGATTTTCCAAGGTTATCCGTCATAAACTGAGAGAGCTGAGGAGATTCGTCTGTAGACATTTATCTGATTGTCCGTACATTGATGCTTGCGAACTTGAAGATTAGCCGGACCCACAGCTAATTAATGGCAATNATTGTAATTATGTGGGTTCTGGCCAATTGTAGGATAACTGTGCATGCCTATATAAGTAAAATGTACCATGATCTACCTTCATTTGTCGTTGATAATTCTGTTAACGAGATTGTGCCTTTATTTGTTGTTTGTCAGCCATCACCTCCGCACTTGCAAGTCTATCGAATATCTGGATAACTATAATTTTGCTCAGTATAAGTACAGGCGTTTGCTCAGTACCCACAGGCCTTTTTATTCAGTACAGGGCGATCTTTTTGACATAATTGCATGACATCGTCATGTCACATGATCTGTGACAAATCACGTGGCCATCAATCATGCTTGTGAGTCATGAAGTAGCTGCAACATTAACAATCAGTATCAGGACACCATACACTCAATGACAATTATCAGCATCTTTAACCAAAGTGTCATGAATCATTCTGATCTCGCGAGAATTCAATGATTCTACAGCGCTTCAAGCCGCGTGCGCGTCTTAACTATAAGTACTAGCAGCGTTTATCCGTGAGTCACGTGAACCTCACGTGATAGTCACGTGACTAAACGAAAAATTGCGATGCAGCAGTACTTCCCGTTGTCCAATTTCAAAAAGCTTGGCAGCGTTGGAATCAACTCGTCGAGATCTACAAGTACAGGGTTGTGCCTAAAAAAGTTGGAAAAAAGGGCGCACCCTAGTGGGGTGCTGCCCCTCTTCATCAGGTTGAGTCGGCCATACAGCGAGGGCTGTGTCTGAAAGAACTTCAGGTATATCCGTCCTGTTGAGCTCAGGTGAGAACTTGTTGACCTGATACCGCTTCAACTTTGATATATTCACAATCCTCTCCTTACCCTGGAGTGAAATCACATAAATCCAATCACTCACTGCCTTCACAATCTTCACAGGACCTGTCCAGCGTGGAGAAAACTTGTGGGATGGACATCTTACCATAACGAAGCAATATTCACCTTTTTTAAATGGTTTATCTAGCGTTCTGTTATGTGATATATCAGCTCGTTCATAAGTTGATTCCAGAATCTTCGAAACCTTGCTGATTATCTCCTTGTACTTTCGATGCATCTCATATGCTCTCTGATCGTACAAGTTGTTCTCATCCCCAAACACGTCTGTTTCATCACTGTTGGATAAAATAAGACTCAGTGGTGTATTTACCTCATGGCCGAACTTTAAGAAGTTTGCCGAATACCCTGTATGTCGGTTCTTGGTAGCGTTTAAGGCTGAACATATATAGTTTATGTATTTGGCCAAGTTCGAGGATCTTTATCCACTAGAATCAATCTCAGACTTTGATTCAACCTCCGATTTGTTCTTTCCACCTTAGCTGTAGATTTCGATTCATATGGTAGTCCATATGTGTATTTACAACCTAATGCTTGTAACACTGACTGGTAGGGTGCGCCCTTTTTTCCAACTTTTTGAGGCACAACCCTGTACTTGTAGATCTCGACGAGTTGATTCCAACGCTGCCAAGCTTTTTGAAATTGGACAACGGGAAGTACTGCCCCATCGCAATTTTCCGTTTAGTCACGTGACTATCACGTGAGGATCAGGTGACTCACGGAAAAACGCTGCTAGTACTTATAGTTAAGACGCGCACGGCTTGGCGCGCTGTGAAATCATTGAATTCTCGCGAGATCAGAATGATTCATGACACTTTGTGTAAAGATGCTGATAATTGTCATTGAGTGTATGGTGTCCTGATACTGATAGTTAATGTTGCAGCTACTTCATGACTCACAAGATGAAGCATGATTGATGGCCACGTGATTTGGATATGAGATCTCAGATTATGTGACATGACCATGTCATGCAACTATGTCAAAAAGATCGCCCTGTACTAAACAAAAGGCCTGTGGGTACTAGGCAAACGCCTCTACTGAGAAAAATGATAGTTATCGAGATATTTGATAGACTAACAAGTGCGGAGGTGATGGCTGACCAACAACAAATATGGGCACAATCTCGTTAATAACAGAATTATCAACGACAAATGAAGGTAGATCATGAGAAATTTTGACTATATAGGCATGCAGTTATCCTACAATTGGCCAGAACCCACATAATTACAATTGATCCGGCAAGCACTTATACAATTGATTCGATAAGAACTACAATTGATTCGATAAGATCTACAGACAGCCATTGATCCGGCAAGCACATATACAATTAATTCCATAAGCCCTGCAATTGATTCGATAAGAATTACAATTGATACATTATGGTTAAGACCTGCAATTGAAACTTGAACAACCCACTATCGCAGCACTGAGGTGTGCGGGAGGAAATGTGTACGATGTACTGACAGTGATACTGACAGGTGTCAGGTCCCACTTGTTACACTCGCTATTACTATTACTATTAGGGGCGATGTCCCTTGACATCGCATGCTTATCCAATATCCTATTAAGCGACATCTGACCCACCATTCCACTAGATCAAACGATAGGAGTGCTCTTACGAACATAGTTTTACTGCNAGAATGCTGGAGTCGTGTTGTTTGAACTCTGACAACAGTGTTGAACGACGATATGCACGGAACGCTGACAACATCCGGGATGCAGCAGTAGACACGTTGATCTTATTCCCAGTAATCCAATTCTCCATGCCGAGAAGCGCAATCTTCATCCCCACCTGACGATATATCCAATCCACTTGGTGTATGGTACTCAGTGCAAATTCCTCCATAGCTGTGATGTTGTAGTTGAACTGCCGATACAGTCTGGTGTCGGTTACCACCACCACTTCTATTATCTGTCTCCTCTCTGTGGTGTCTGCGCGTCGCTGTCTACTCTGATAACCGGATACCGGCGATTCGAGGATGTAATCTGGTGGAGAAAAATAATCGCATTCAAAATCCTCAATTACTCCCAAGGCTAATAGATAAATAGATAACACCGTCCAACATTATATCCCTCTGGCTAATATCATAATAACTGCTGTTCAATGAAAGTGGCGCTAACCCATGGTCTCCACGGAATCTTGCTTTGGGAGGTCTGTATCGAGGGAAAGAACGTAGTTGTCAGAATCTGGAGTCAGGTACCATGTTTCATTGGGATATGAGATACTGCCCCTGTGACAATAATCAGGTATCAGTTCTCTCTCACATCATCATACTGTAACAGAGTAAGGAACCGAAAGAGTGGCAGTGAGCTGGAAGTTCCAACTCAGTCGGCAGTGACTGCCGATTGGTATGGGAAAAATACCAATACCACCCTACAGCAAGTGTGTACTGAATATACCATGTGTGAGTTTCTTATGGTATCTGGTACTATAACTCAAACGGGGAAACTTTCCCACAGGTTTGTGGAATAACTTATGTTAGAGTACAAAATTTTCTAGAACAATACTTTCCAAATCCCTCTGATGAGTAGACTAGATGTAGTGGCCATGAGATTATGTAAAGTCACAATATGAATGTGGGCAATTTGTAGCTATAAGAAAACATTTGTTATTCATATCCAACCTGAACAACCCAGAGCAGTTAGAGAGACTGACATGAGAATCTGAAAGATCGACAACTCTGCCCTGATAATGACACTCTGTGTTCAGGGCATGGATTTCACGGTGTGTGTCAGTGACTTCGTGTCGCTGTGCTCCTTTTGTTACAACCAGTCTGTTGATAGGTTTCATCAAGTTGTTAGTTCAAATAGCAGTGTTTGATAATTCAGTGAATAGTGAATAAAAATTCAGTGTCATTGTATAATGATTCAGTGATAATTCAGTGCATAATACAATATCAGTTAAAAGGATTGTCATTGTGGGGATATTCAGTAGATATTTAGACTGTGCTGTAGATCATTTCCTATGAATCACAAAACAATCAAAAATGTCACATCAATTTTTAATGGATTCTGATTATGGTGATTAAGACACTCCCAAAATCAATGGTGATTAAGGTTATTCATTGACAAATCCATCTTCACTTAATTAGAGAGGCAATTAGCAAAAACCTATTCACTCTTATCTCCAGAGTAATTTCATCTGTTGAGTTTGATGATAACCTCAGTCTTAGGCTATTTTTGTCCTGTGATTAAATAATATCCAATTGCACTCATATTTACAAATGAAATTCATGGAATCCATAAGTCTAATGAGTTTATTGGATTGAATCCATCTTCTTGGCTATTGTTGGTCATTTGAGTGAATAGTCCTCACTTATAAGCTCTAGCATTGATGAAAGAAAGCACATGTATGTAAATTTTGAGTTATGAATCAAGTTGAGGTTTGTTGGAGCACACGTTTTAAAAGTAAATGAAATAATCTGCATAGATTAGTATCGTGGACACTGGACAATCGATAGATCAGTACTTTTAGGAAACAAAGCAAATACCATATGTTGCGTTTGCAAATGAACAATATGCTTCAATTCTGGGATTTCTGAAAGAGATTCTGTAGAAGTTTGGATTGGAATGAGTCAAACAGGATTACTCAGATTGTGGAGCTTAAATGATGAGAGATAGTTAGTTAATTCTCTTTTGACTCTGTTTACAAATGAAAATACGTCTTTTAATTGCGATCAATTTCGTCGTTCAACGACATCGTCAGGCTGTAACAAGAATACGTTATTATAATACATTGTAATCCTTACTAATTGGGGAAAGAGACCAACACAGTACTTCGTAAAGTGTATGAAGCTTTGTACATATATAGGGACAAACCGGAACTGAATGATAAGGATGAATGCAAAGAATTGGAGCGATTCTTAGTAAAAGGAACTTTAAGTTAATAGTTTATTTTCTCAGTTTTTGTATTTTTCAGTTTTTCAGTTTTTACCCGTATAGTATTGTAGAATTACCGTGTATGTGAATATCATGTTGTATTT
>CAMPET010000097.1:243289-256813 GCA_946803715.1 Beroe ovata
TTTGAAGGTCACTGGACCCCTAGGTCCAGTGATCTATTGGCCATGGATCTGAATGATCCTAATACACCACCAGGTTTCTCCTTGTTTAGACCGAAGGGTTGAATAGTCAGTAACCTGTTTACCCACATCTGTTCAGCAATGTCGAGGTCCTTTGGACTCACTTCTAAAACAGAGAATGTATAGTTACTGTTGAACGAGCCTACTGAATGCAAGTGATGAATCTCTTGTAGGTGTTCAGCAAGAGTCCTTTCATCTGACTCACAAGTGCCCTCATCCGTGTACCCAACATGAGATCTGTGGCCAGCTATTCTTATGTGAAGTTTGTTTGTGGATTTGCCAGTATATTGCTTTCCGCATAGTGAGCATTCAGCACAGTGAACTATATTCCTGGACTTGCAATCTGCCTCCGGAAGACTGAAAGTTTTACCAGTTGATGAAGAAATCAGCGTGTCAGTGCCGGACATCATTGTGCAACAAGAGCACGGCCTTCCCTTTTTCTTTGATCGGTTACTGTTGATAAGAGGTGTACAGGGGTTTGATCCAGTGTTATCACCTGTGGATAAAGCTAGCCGCTTTCTCTTCAGGATCAAATCCCCTAGGTTCTTTGGCCTTTTGTTCACCACACCAATCACCTTCTCATTATTAGCCCAAATTGGGCATGTCCTCAGCATATTATTGGCTTCCCCCACAATTCTGTTGATGAGTTTAGTACCTGGACCATAAGTTTGCTTCCACATAACTTCATTGGGTGGGGAGCCATCTTTGGCCTTCTGCACAAGGCTTCTTGGTCTTTTCACAACATCCGCAAAGACATTTGATATCATCTTCTCAGGATAACCCGATCTTAAGAAACATGCTTTCAACTCATCTAGGCGCCTGAAGAGCCTGATATCATTATTGATGATTCTCCTATATCTTAAACCTTGTGAATAAACGATGGAGGGGAATGTTAGTTTTGGGTGATAACTTGTGAAGTTTAGATATACTCTCGCATCTGTATCCTTGATATTGATGTCAGTTGAAAGTACACCAGTATCACTAAACTTGTAACGAATATCAAGGAATGATGTGTAAGATCCCGTTTCATTGAAGTCCCACGGATCGCTCTTGTTATCTTTGATAGATAGCCCAAGATTATGAAGATTGCTATTCACTGAGTGTGACCATACCTCAAATTCTTCTTTAGAACCAGTCCANGGCTTGCGATATTGACTGTAAATCAGCATCTACCAAACATCATAGAGGAGTATTCTCCTCACCAATAGGATCATATTCTGAACATTATGATATGATATTGAGCTTTGGTGAAATTGATTCTTGATTATCACTATTTTCAATATTTTATCACAAAGGTAGGTTCGCAAAATTATATCCTATGAACTGAAATAGGTATGTGCCTATCTTCGACAACTTATCTTTGCTACCCCGTAACTATTTACATCATTGCAAACCTTCACATGTATGCTTATCGTATATACTTTATTATACATTGTTTATTGAATTCTAATTCTCTCTAACTTATTTGTTAGCCCATTAATAACTATATCAAAAACCAAAAAAACAAAAAAAAAAAACAAAAAACAAAAAAAAACAAAAAACAAAACAAAAAACAAAAATATGCCAACAAAACGAGGTACGTCCGAGTGTGCCACCAGTGGGTACATCACGTGATTGGCGGTAACTATAATGGTTCCTTCGGAATGTTTATAGGCTAAATCCTCTCCAATTGACGCCNTTGATACGCTAAGCATCTATATTATAATTTGGTTGTTTGTTTGTATTTATTTATGTCCGTCACGAAATGCACGTGCTGATTTTATAGTTAAAGTGCGCGTTGCCATGGATACGTGCTACTACTGTGATAGTGAACTGGGAGCTCATTTCTGATGATGGTGCTTTGATTACGTTTTAGCTTTCGTTGATGGGATGAATGCAAGTATGTTCTGACTCGAGCAATGGTAAAATCTCTCTTGAGTTGACAGTTGTTGATTCTGCTCTGCAGTTATTTCGACTCATGGTCAAAATACGATGTTATTTTCAATAAAAATACGCTACGCAAATTGAAACGATTAACGAAAGTCGGACAACCGGGCAAGCACCATTTTCTGTGCTTATTCGAAGAAATGGCTGAATTGTGATCAAGCGCTCCTTCATAAAATCAGTGGTTCAAATAAGTATGTTGGATTTTGATCACAGGTCATGTTTAGTTGTCGTTCTAAAGTAACGTCCTGTTGTCTTTCAATGTATCACGTCCACTTTGCGGGTTTTCTAGTCACATATAATACAGGGTGTTCAAAAAAGTGCACAAAAGCAGACGTCTAGATCTCAGCTTCTGTTCGGAGTTTCCAAATGAAATTTGGAGGTGTGGTAGGTATCGATAATAATTTTTTGCCAAAAAATTTTCAAGTCAGCGCACTAGGGCACTACGTAGGGCACTCAGGGCACATGTTAGGGGCTAGAGCACTCAGGACACTACGTCAGGGCACTTGGGGCACTCAGGGCACAACGTTAGGGCACTTCTATATAAAACTTATCAAGGCACTTTATCATAAAGCAACTAAATAGTAAATAAAATCTAGTTTTTGTTGAATGTATGTGCCGCTCAATTTCATATCATGTCCATGTTGTGGCGATATCCATGATCCGAGAAGCCTGGCCCTAGCCATATTGCTCTTGTCGGGCGATGGTAGACCACTGACATAAAAGCCATGAATTAGTTTCGATAAGATCTGTGCCTTATGTGTCATGCAAGTGCAATAGGAATTGTACAGTGTATGGTAAAAAGGGCAATGGTTAGTAGTGCACTTGGTGTAGCACTAAACATTTATCCGTTGCTTTCCACATGTATATGATACAATTACACCTAACAAATGGTATACAATTGTGTATAATGATACCATTACCAGTTGTACCTATGCTGTATTGTACATTTATCACGTGATCTCGACACATAACATGCAACATATTACACACTTAACATATACACTCATCAGAACACATCCTGCATGTTGGGTGCTACTGCACTACTACATCACATGACCGGAGTGCAATTCTCATTTTATAATTCTCAGTTTTCACATCCATTATATGTTTGCAGACTTTGTTGGACTGAGTTATCAAACAGGGATAACTGCAGCTACGGTAAGGGTTCATCTTACATCGATTAGCCAATCATCGCGCTAGCCTAGGAATACGCGCTTTGATTGGCTGGCTGGCGCAACGCTTTCAGCCAATGAGGACGCCTCCTTTTCTCGCGCGTTCATTTGCTCAATGATGCTAGATCAATCCGTAGAGTACCTTTGGTTATCACTGTTCGTGATATCGAGACCTCTGTGATTTCTTGGTGCGACAAATTCTGCAGGCATATCTAAGAATTGTAAACTATCGGCAAACTAGATTTGGACCAGAGTTTCAAGAATTATGTTTTTAATGTATTCAACATTTGACTGATTCAGCATTCAGCTGTGTCATAGTACTATGCAACATAGAGTACAATAGAGCACAATACAACAGAGTACAATACAACATGGAGTGCAATGAAATACAACATAGAGTACAATTTTTCCCAAAACCAAATGAGATTTGGTTGTTGTAGTCCGCAGCAGAGACTTGGTGAGCTCTGTGCGTTTTTGTAACACGCGAAAAGCTGCGGCGCTTGCCAGACCCTACTATATGTTTTTACGGATTCGCCGGATTTTGACTATCAATAACACCGCTTCTATTCATATTATTGTTATGAAACTTTGTTTTCCGTATAATTATATCATAGAGAGGCAGCAACCAAAATTTCAAGTCGATCGGATCGAAAATTACGAAGTTATAGCGACTTGAAATCGCCAAAATCGAGGGTGTTCACGATAAACTTATAAACACGATTCACGATAAACTTATTATCGATACCTTTCACACCTCCAAATCTTATTTGGAACCTCCGAACAGAAGCTGAGATATGGACGTCTACTTAATAAGGGCCACTATATGTCCTAATTCTCCCAAATCATGTCAGTTTGAGTGAGCATTTGAGGATAGCTTCCAAACCGATAAACTGATTCACTTGAAACTTCTTTAATAGCTCAAGGATCATTAGAAACTCAGGCAGCCACAATTTCACGTCGAAATGATCATCGGTTCCCGAGTTAANAACAAACCGTTTGTGAAGAACCTGACGGGGTTATATGATACATTTATATTGGATGTTTTGGGTGATGGATATTGGATAAGGAACATTAGCAAACAGTTAAAACACATCAAGCTACTGACCCATCATTTATTTCGATAAACTCGAAGGAGGGATTGCATTGTGCATGTTTGCTGAGCACGTCTTGATACTTGATAGAGAAAGCTTCCCCTATTGTAGCTACGACGTCAAATGCATCCCCAAAACAGTTGAACACATGACACGCTGAAATGAGATTCTGATTACGTATAGCTTTCTTCGATATGTTCAGCTTCGACATGACATTTATTTGCTTATTGGATGATTGTACTGGGTACTCAGGGAGACAAGAGTGATGAAAAACCTCTTCCACGCGCTGGGTCTTTGGCCACATAGCCAACAAACGACTTGAAAGGCTGGAAATATGAGTAGGTTAAGGCAGATATGTGTGAGGTTTATCAACAGCATTGGGCTTCCTATAATAATCTGTAACTCACAGTTTCACCGCAGCTTGAAAAAGATATTGAAGACATTGTGTGGTTCAACAGGCACTGAAGAAAGATTATATTTAAGTCTTATATTCCAGACCATTTTTTGTTCACATTCTTTTTCCACAAAAAACAGCACTGCTGATTAGCACAGCACTCCTGATAATTATGACAAAGACAATAGACATTAAGGGACTAAATGATAACCTTATTATTTTCTTTACTGTCAGATCTGTAAGCCTTCAATCCTGACAGTGATACAGTGAAGTTGACAGCTACTCTATTAACTTCTGGAGGGTCTGGAAAGAGGTTTTTATCAGGCCATGTTAAGCAATAAACATTGGCATTGGGATAGGCATGTGTGCACTTTACAGTATCATGGAAATAAATTATAAAGCAATACCCACGAGGAATTATTTTGTTGATTTGCTTGATTGCTTTAGGAGGCCTAGTTTCTTGATTCAAACAATTTGCTGCAGAACACACTTTCACAATTGCTTCTCTAAAACATATGAAAATGTCATAGCCCAGAGTTAACAGGCCAGTTTCAATATGGTGATTCATATAACTGGTGGAAATTAAGGCAAACTCACTTAGTGACTGCAGTTCTCATATCATATTGCATTGTCCTCATAGATCTTTCAACAGAGATACTTCCAATATACTACAACAATTATTAAAATTTGAGTACCAAGTTCAATTGAAACTTTTCTACTGCTTCACAATTGAACAGTATTAAATGTTTCATATGAGTGAAAGTACAAGAAACAAAAAACAATTTTACTCACAATTGCATAGAAAGTGACATCTCTATAAGCACAAAGGTCTTGTGAATACTTTTCACGCCGCTTGGTTGCCATTTATGTATTTTAGATACAATCACTGATCACATGCCAAACATGTCCTGAATACACCAAAGATCTGTAATCGTGGCGAAAAAATTGTAATTCAATACATCATTCAATTTATTCAACCCAAGATTAGGGTACGCCCTTTTTTCTAACTTTTTGAGGCTCAATTCTATTTTGGTAGATCTCGGTGAGCTGATAACGGATATGTCAAGCTTTTTGAAATTGGACAATGTTTACCTTCTCATCTAGGGCCTTTTTTATTTCGTGACGTCACACCACGTGACAGGTCACGTGATCTCTCTGCTAGTACCTTGTGCGCGCGCGCGTTCACGCGCGCGCGAATCAATTGCCTTGACAGCAGTGTGTGATCACAGATTCACAGAATTGACAGTGCGCAAGTTGATTGTTCTCATGTATAAACTAGTCAGTGTAGAACTAGAAGTAGAAGAAGGGTGTGGGGTCACGTGTGGGGTCAAGGGTGTGGGTCACGTGATGAGGGACGATTGATCACAGCAATGACGCAGAATGAGAGAAGCTCATTTTGCAAGTGGTGTCAACCGCAAATCGCCTTTTACCAATTCACTGTCATGGTAACAAGCGGAATGCGACACCGTAGGTGTCAAAGAGCACCATCTGTCCACTACCTAGCAGATGATCTGCGGCAAATGAAAAGAGGGGCTGTTGACGGAAAGACAACTTATTTCTCACGGTCTAACACGGTTGAAAGAGTTGACCAATGACACTGTTTGCAGGTTACNACCGAACATACATGTCACAGCAATGACGCAGAATGAGACAAACTCATTTTGCAAGTGGTGTCGACCGCAAATCGCCTTTTACCAATTTACTGTGATGGTAACAAGCGGAATGCGACACCGTAGGTGTGAAGAAACACCATTTGTCAGTGTCTCCTCCCTAGCAGATGATCTGCGGCAAATGAAAAGAGGGCCTGTTGACGGAATGAAAACTAATTTCCCACGGTCTAACATAGGTTGAAAGAGTTGACCAATGACACTGTTTGCAGATAACAGTATCCCAACTAGTATCACTAATCTGCCCCACATTACGTGACTCAGATGCGGTTGTTAGGGAGGACACACTGACAAAGATGATGTTGCATATTGACCCCCAATACCTACTGCACTTTTTGTCCATTGGTGGAAACAGGGGTCGAATATCGCATGTGAAGTGCGACATTTGACCCCTCTTAGATACATGTCCTAGCTGTGGAGTGAGGCTGGCTACGTCGTCTCTAACCTCTAATTTCTCCTCCTCCCTTTCTATCCTTCCTCTGAACAGGGTTTAACATGGGATAACCGAACGTGTCCTGTAACATGACATCACTTACACATATAGGGAGAGGACGAATGGTTTTGCTTGACAGTTGACACCTTAGGTGTCCATGCTCCATACCCCTTTACACAGTACTAAGCAACTTGAAGCTTTCCGATTGACACCACTTGCACATAACCGAGGTCATCTATAGTGTCATGAGACAGACACTGGCAGGAATATCGAGAATAGAGGTAAATTATGCGCTGTTGAAATAAATTCCCGGAATATTTCATGTGAACCTAGCGCCAATTAAGATATGGGAGTGAATCTGAAAGCACCATAACGTTACACAAGATCATTCAGCACAATAAAGGATACACCGACCCAAGTGTATACTGTATAGTGAGTGTACTGTGTATACCAGCCTCCTAATCAGCCCGCATGAGCTACAAGTGCATGTTAGGTGCGCTGGTCACGTGACACTGCCCAGTGCTAACCGAACAATAACCGAACATTAACCGATCATTAACCGAACATTCATGTTACAGGACATGTTCGGTTATCCCATGATAAACCCTGTTTAAANTAGAGACGACGTAGCCAGCCTCACTCCACAGCTAGAAGTCAGGACTTGTATCTAAGAGGGGTCAAATGTCGCACTTCAAGTGCGATATTCGACCCCTGTTTCCTCAAATGGACAAAAAGTGCAGTAGGTTTTGGGGGTCAATATGCTACATCATCTTTGTCAGTGTGTCCTCCCTAACAACCGCACCTGAGTCACGTAATATGGGGCAGATTAGTGGTACTAGATGGGATACTGTTATCTGCAAACAGCGTCATTGGTCAACTCTTTCATCCTCTGTTAGACCGTGGGAAATTAGTTGTCATTCCGTCAACAGGCCCTCTTTTCATTTGCCGCAGATCATCTGCTAGGGAGGAGACAGATGGTGTTTCTTGACACCTACGGTGTCGCATTCCGCTTGTTACCATCACAGTAAATTGGTAAAAGGCGATTTGCGGTTGACACCACTTGCAAAATGAGCTTCTCTCATTCTGCGTCATTGCTGTGACATGTATGTTCAGTTAATGATCCGTTAAAGTTCGGTTATTGTTCTGTAAGCACTGGGCAGTGTATTATATTGTATCACGTGACCAGCACACATAACATGCACCTATAGGATGTCTCTCATGATTTTAGGTGTCTAAAATACACAGCACAGTTCAGCAGAACATAATGACTCATAGCACATACACTGCACGTAGCATTAAAACTCGTACACTAATTCCGAGCTGTTGTTGTGCCGTGACACTATAGAGGAGATCGGTTATACGCAAGGGGTGTCAACCAAAAATAGCCCTCTACAGCAACAAGGGGGAAGCGACACCATAGATGTCATGTTGATGTAACACCATCAGTCTCCTCCCTAGCAGGAGTGGTGTCAATGGAGAGACCTTTACATTACAGTAACGAGGGGAAAGCGACATCATGAGTGTCAAGCAACACAATCTAACTCGTACTCGTAGTTGTAACAGAAGCCATACCTAACTTCAGGTCACACTTCGCCGCCAGATTACATTTGCACATCTGCATCAAAGTATCCTGTCGCTAACAAAATCATGATCAATCGTCCCTCATCACGTGACCCACACCCTTGACCCCACACGTGACCCTACACCCTTCTTCTACTTATAGTTCTACACTGACTAGTTTATACATGAGAACAATCAACTTGCACATTGTCAATTCTGTGAATCTGTGATCGCACACTGCTGCCAAGGCAATTGCAATGGATTCACGCGCGCTTGAACGCGCGCGCGCACAAGGTACTTGCAGAGAGATCACGTGACCTGTCACGTGGTGTGACGTCACGAAATAAAAAAGCCCTAGATGAGAAGGTAAACATTGTCCAATTTCAANATCGTCCCTCATCACGTGACCCACACCCTTGACCCCACAAGTGACCCCACACCCTTCTTCTACTTCTAGTTCTACACTGACTAGTTTATACGTGAGAACAATCAATTTGCGCATTGTCAATTCTGTGAATCTGTGATCGCACACACAAGGCAATTGATTCACGCGCGCTCGAACGCGCGCGCGCACAAGGTACTAGCAGAGAGATCACGTGACCTGTCACGTGGTGTGACGTCACGAAATAAAAAAGGCCCTAGATGAGAAGGTAAACATAGTCCAATTTCAAAAAGCTTGACATCTCCGTAATCAGCTCACCGAGATCTACCAGAATAGAATTGAGCCTCAAAAAGTTAGAAAAAAGGGCGTACCCTATTCCAGGACCTTGCATTCAATCATCCATTACTATTACCAGGTATGGCGTGTAGATAACAAGGAATTGAATATTTATCATTCTGATGCGTCAAATATAAACAGGAACAACATTGTGAGTAAATATTCTCAATATCCTTGGGAGGACTCGCTAAACCTATTATTGTTCTACCTATTTGCATTGACCCAATAATGCACCCAGGATTGACAGAAATGACGACATTCATTCTCCTTGGAATCATCAGCACATTACTTCTATTGAAATGTTTACCAGCAAGTGAACAAAATGATGCATATGCCCTTACAATAAGGGTGGGAAATGATAATACTTTCCAGGGGGAAGCTTTCAAAGGTAGGTATCAATTTATTGACACTTTTTTCAAACTAATAATACAGGGTGTGTCAAAAACGTGAAAAAAGTAGAGGCTCCTAACTCAGCTTCTGATTAGACTTTCTAGATAAAATTTAGAAGTCTGATAGGCATTGGCCCTTTGGTTTTTCTATTCAAAATTCCAAGTTTCTAGCTTTAAAAATGTCTGAATCATGTGAAAAAAATGACATTACTTTTTGTACACAGCCTATTTCATGATGAAATTTGATGCATCATTAGGAATCACTAACACTTACTTGCTCATAAAATAGATGAAAAAATTGACAAAGAATGACAAAACTGCTTTTGTCAACTTCATTCAATGACATCCCATGATCTGGGCCACCAAAATGAATGCAGACTACAAGATCACAATCCTCAACTATTCCTGAAAACTTCATTAAGTTAGAAAATGCTTGGATACGGAAGCTCCAAACAGAAGCTGAGATATGGATATTTACTCTTGTCCACTTTTTGACACATTCTATAGAATAAATGCAGGTTCGTTAATTGCAGTGGTGCAAATCCAGGGGGGGATGGGGGGGATATATCCCCCCCAATAATTTGGTACCATCCCCTCCAATAATTACAAATATCATCCCCTCCAAAATTCCAACCATCTTTACTAGCAGGATATGCTAAAATCCGGCGGTGTTTGTCAATGAGCACCTTATTGAAATGATACACTGCTGCTCTCATTATTGAATACAGAACATTATTTGTCATAAGCCATCACGCAAGTGACCACTTGCCAGTTCTGGTAGAGAAGGGAAGGTGACAGGATGTCAAGTGGCAAAGCAACCTCATTAATGTATGGANCGTATTCTGATTTCTTTGTCTCTTAAACCTCTGAGAAATGCAGAATAGCACGCAGCCTGTTTAGCTGCTTCTTCGTCTTCATGGTATGCTGTCGACGCCATTCTCTGGAGTCGAAAAGCAAAATCCTCGATGCTTTCTTCAGCATCCTGTTTGACGTCATTCAACTTGAACTTCAAATTCTCGGCTTCGTGCCGAGGTGTCATCTTTTCTATATAGATTGGCAAAAACTGCCCCATGTCCCTCTGCTGATCAGGCGAGAGGGCTATCTTCTTCAACTTATTCTTGGTGAACTTGTCGAGCAGACTGAGGAAGTAAATATGGAGATTCTCATCCTCGAATTTTCCCATCTTAACATAATCCTTGAAGTCTTCGCAGAACATGGTGAAATTCTGTCCCTTCTCAAACTTCTCTGGTTTCAGCAGTTTCAGTTTCTTACTGTTCGTTGCTGAAGATGCGATTGAATTCGACTGCGATGGCGCCTCGAGCGCTATTCTGTTCGTCACTGTCATCTCCTGACGAAGTGAATCTTCCTCAATCAAACTTGGCGAAGTTACCGACATCTGGTTCTCTGTCGTCTCGTCTACTGTCTGCACATTCCAGGAACTGTTCAAGGAGCTTCTTAGAGTGTCGATTTCACTGCTAACTTCATCCCGTTCCTTATGAAGATTGCCGATACGTGACTGAGCATCTTTCTTCTGCTCTCTCGTTGTGAGGGTCCCTAGCTCATCTTCAGCATCTTTGATATTCCCCTCCAAGGTTTCACGTGCACTGAGCAAACTCATTAACTTCTGCAGATTTTCCATCTCCATCTTCTCTACCATGATTTCAGGTTTTGTCAAGCTTCCTCTTACTCAATTCACTGAATCTAGCCGTAGACTAGGATTCAGCTCCCACGTAATCTAGCCGTAGACTAGGACACGACCCGAGAGTCAGAAGGAAAACCAAGTACTCTTACTAGTCGTAGACTAGGAATAAGAACCTATTTGGATTGATCTAGTCGTAGACTAGATCAAACTGATGATACTTGAGAGGATCAGAAATGCTAATTCTAGTCGTTGACTAGGATTAAGTATACTGTAACTGAGTGAGGGTATGATCTAGTCGTAGACTAGGATCAAACTGTTAGTGCTTAACCTCAGGATACAGAGCCGTGTTCCCAATCTAATCGTAGAAGAGTAGATTAGATTCTGGAACCACTAAGATCTAGTCGTCGACTAGGATCCAAGTGTTGACTTTGCAGAGTAAACTAGTCGTAGACTAGGATTACTCTTGTAAGGAGTATGAGAGCTAGTTCTAGTCGTAGACTAGGACTAGGGGCCAATTATTAGAGTCCAAACACCGAGGCCACCAGTTAAAGAATATGGTATTTCTCGGTTAAAGATTGAGATTTGGTAGACAAACGTACAAGAGATTTGTATCGTAAGAACTGAAGATAGGAACTGGAATGTAACATATCAGGTCCGAATTCGCTAAGATAAACAATACACTGGTAATCCAATCAAGCGGGCTTACCGCATACTCTATAACTGTGATCAATATAAAATAAACTATTACATGCCTAGTACTAATAAATGATTCAATACCAAGCTAACGTGCAACTAAACTGATCAACTTGTCTCATTTCCCACGAAATCTGTTTTGTATTCCATGATCTCCATCAACTCTGCACATTCCTCCTCTATGACTTTCCAGTGTGGTGCGATGAGCTTCTTACGCCATGAATTCACCACCTCTGACGATTCCTTCTCCACGGAGTAACTACCCCCATCAGTCCTCCCCCGTTCCTTGATATGCGTTGTGTTGTACACGTATTCCTGGTATGTCTCCGTGTAGGGAATACCAATGAAGTTGAGCAGTTCCTCCGCCCATCTGTCGGGCTGTGTGGCGAGATCCTCATATCTGACGAGTTTGTATCTGTTCCTCAGCCAGGTGGGTGTGGTCACGTGACCCACCTGGTAGTTATGGAGATGGTGTGAACACAGGTCACGTGCTGCGCGTCTCATGTACTCCTCAGAGAAATTCTCCTGACGTGATAGATGGTCGCCTAGCAACTTGTTCCCATCGTACAGCTCGTGGAATACTCTCATTCTAGAGAGAAGTACAGCCCGTGGGTCACGGACCANTTCAATCAAGTCGATATTACGGTAGGAAAACCAAGGTTCATATTAAATTAGATATATCATATCAATTTAGATAAAACAATCTCCCCCCGAACTATGTTTTTGAAATAATACCACAACTAGGAACAATTTTAACTCGAAATGTTTTACCCAAAAATGAAATCTAAGCTATATACACTGCGCAATGCGCGCTAGTGAAAATAAAGACGCGCACAAAGTGTGCTTACAACTACACTTTACCCGGGAAATAACGCAATTTCCGCANCCCCTCGTGTGAGATGATAACAGTTTCCCCTCGTGTGAGATGGTAACAGTTTCCCCTCGTAGGAGATGGTAACAGTTTCCCCTCGTGGGAGTTGGCTGCCGTTCGACTGGGACTGAAAATATAGCAATTCAGTGATGAAAAATAAGTGTTCTGCTCCGCCGACGCCCCTATTTGATTGTGAGGGAGCAATATGGGGCACAGAGGAGCAAGGGGGAGCAGAATGGAGCAAGAGTTCAAAGAAAATACGGCGTTATGATTATGAACTACCTTGCTCTTGCATCTTGAGAGATGGTAACAGTTTCCCCTCGTGTGAGATGGTAACAGTTTCCCCTAGTGTGAGATGGTAACAGTTTCCCCTCGAGGCAGATGGTAACAGCTTTCCCTCGTGTGAGATGGTAACAGTTTCCCCTCGTAGGAGATGGCTGCCGTTGGACTTGGGCTGGAAAATAGCAATTCAGTAATGAAAAATAAGTCTCTTGCATCTTGGGAGATGGTAACAGATTCCCCTCGTGTGAGATGGTAACAGTTTCCCCTCGTTTGAGATGATAACAGTTTCCCCTCGTGGGATATGTTAACAGTTTCCCCTCGTTGGAGATGGTAACAGTTTCCCCTCGTAGGAGATGGCTGCCGTTGGACTGGGGCTGAAAAATAGCAATTCAGTAATGAAAAATAGGTCTACTGCTAGTGTGTCTAGAGTTGTAACTGGTCTACCCTCGAGGCAGAGGATAGTGTGGTAACAGGTCTCCCCCCTCGAGGCAGAGGGTAGTGTGGTAACAGGCTCCTCGAGGGAGAGGGTAGCGTGGTAACTGGTAACAGGTCTCCCCTCTAGGAAGAGGGTAGAGTGGTAACTGGTAACAGGTCTACCCTCGAGGCAGAGGGTAGAGTGGTAACAGGTC